>PVJO010015627.1:0-44501 GCA_004026905.1 Hystrix cristata
GGTATTGGAAAGCCGTCAGTCTCCCAGTGGTAAATGCAAGTTTTCCCAAATTCTAATTTTCACTTAAAGTCTTGAATTTTATATTTGGCAGCAATTATTGTCAGTTATTTTCCTTGAAGTGGTAAGTTCACTTAGTTTCTTTTCAAGATAATGTCTGCCAAATAGCCAACTCTGAATAACTCTGTCTTTCAAGTAAAAGTGGTTTTCCATGGAAAAAGTGCCCAGTTTAGTTCATGCCTCAAACAATTAGGATGAAGTTGTCCTTTTTCTTGAGACAACCATCATACCCTTGCATGTAGTTGGACAGCTACATACATTTCTCCCATTTTGTCATAATGGATAAAAATATTAGAAACACCTTTATTCAAAGGTACTTTTTTTTTTTGAGACAGAGTCTCACTGTGCAGTTCAGGCTGGCCTTGAACTCACTATGTACCCCAAGCTGGCCTTGAATTTGCAGCAATCCTCCTGTCTCAGGCTCCTGAGTGCTGGAACTACAGGCCTGCGCCACCATGCCTGACAGTATTATCTTTTTCTTTTTTTTTTTTTTGTGGTGCCTGGGATCGAACTCAGGGCCTTGTGCTTGCAAGGCAAGCATTCTAATCACTGAGCTAAATCCCCAGCTCCTACCAGTATTATCTTAATGAATAATTTTTTTACTGTTTCATCTAGGAAATTCTGAAGTAAAAATAGCTAACTGCAAGTGCATGGTGATGGAAAACAGAGTTAATGACTGCTAGTACATCTGGTACCAGTAGCCCAGCTCATACTAAAGCACCAGTAGCTTCTCCCACTTTTTCTTCTGCAATATCAGTGCAAATTTCAACATAGTAAAAGGGAAAATAATGTCTTATGATTAATGTGAAAGTAACTGTAACTTTTTAGACCACCCGAAAGGTTTTGGGAACCTCCAGCATTCTGTGCACCACAATTTGAAAATTCTTGCTCTATTTAAACATTTTGCAACTAAGTACCACCATGTGATTTTAGTAGCCTCATTTCCATTTGAATAAGGAGTCCACCAAGGGTACTATTTTAAGGGGGCTAGCGAGACCAGTACAGGAGACATTGCACAGAAATAATGAGTTCATACCAACTGACATCAAAATTTGTTATATGAACAAACATTTTATAGCAATGTGGACAAAGGGAAAATAATAGGCGCACTAGTTTATCACATAACACAAGATAATACTATGCTGAACTCAAAAAAATCTACATTATTGCAGCCAGTACCAAAATCATAGTGCCAATGGTAACTTAGTTTCAGCAAAACAACATCATCTAGAACTAATTATCTCCTACTACTAAGCAAGATTTTTGCTAATACTTTGCCTTATGCTCTGTGAAATAGATTTTTTAGTCCAGCTGGAGAACAAGCATTATCTTTAGCTCCGCATGGTGTTCTGGTACGACTCCCACTAATCCTTTCAAGTGGCTCTTTACCTGGCTTGTGCAGCTTCCTCTCATGCCTGTCTAGATAAGGACTCTACTGAAGACTAGAGGTGGCCATCTCTGGATCTTTGGAGTTCTTTCTCTTTTCCAAGACTCTGTCCTGTGAACCCTAATTGCCTGGCTCTCCCTAGATGTAGTCCCATTTCCTCAACTCGGGGTGTCTGCTCGGAGTTACCTAGAGTCCTTCCCCTGTACTGGGGCCTGGATTCTTTCTCAAGACACCAGGCTGGGCAGTCACTGGACTCAGCTCATTTGTTCGTTGTGTCTTAGATCACTACCATTTTCAGCCTGATGTCTGGTATCTTAAAAATCGTGGTTTCATATTTTCAGTTGTCCAGGTGGGCCAGTAAACCCAGTTCCTTACTGCTTCTTGGCTGGGAGTGGAAGACCCCAAATGACCCATATCTCATATCATACGCACCACTGTACAGGGGGCGATCAAAATAGACAGTGAATGATTACATTAAAATTTAGTATAGTAAGAAACACAGTGCCATGAATCCCCCTCAGAATACTCCACCTCGCTTTGAACACAGTTATCCCATTTTTGCCACTTTCCGAAGCAGTTCTGGAAATCCTCTTTCATGAGTATCTTTAGAGTTGTGATAAAGAAAATATGGTGAAGACTTCAAGCACTACTACAGAGCAACCATAATAAAAACAGCATGATACTGGAACAAAAACAGATACGTGGGCCAATAGAACAGAATCGAGGACACAGAAACGTCCCCAGACATTCACATATATGATCTTTGACAAAGGACCCAAAAGCATACGTTGGAGGAAAGACACAAACGGTGTTGGGAAAACCGGTTGTCAGTTTGTAGAACAATGAAACTGGACCCATATTTCTCACCATGTACTAAATTAAAATCAAAGTGGATCAAAGAGCTAAACATTAAGACAGAAACATTAAACCTTCTGGAAAATGAAATAGGTAAAACACTTGAAGATACAGGAGCAGGAAAGGACTTTCTAAACAGAAACTCAATTGCACAGGAAATAGCAACAAGAATTCACAAACTGGATTGCATCAGACTAAAGAGCTTCCATATAGCAAAAGAGTCAATTACTAGGAAACTGAACAGTAACTAATACTGGCGTGGCTGTGGTGAAAAAGGAACTCTCGTACATTGTTGGTGGGAATGCAAACTAGTACACCCATTGTGGAAGTCAGTATGGAGATGTCTCAAAAGCCTGAAAGTAGAAATCCCATTCAACCCAGCTGTTCCTCTACTAGGTATCTTCCCCAAAGAGCTAAAGACATCACACTACAGCAATACTTGCATATCCACATTTATAGCAGCATAATTTGTAACAGCTAAATTCTGGAAGCAGCCTATATATCCATGAACAGATAACACCATAAACAAAATGTGCTATCTATATATAATGGAATAGTACTTGACTGTAAAGAAGGACAAATTAGAGTCATTTATAGGAAAATAGATGGATCCGAAAAACGTAATATTGAGGGAAACAAACCAGACTCACCAGCTCGAATACTGTATGGTATCCCTCATTGAGTGAGGCAAAGTACAAACAAAGAAAATGATAAGATATGGATACAAAAAGACAAGGGACTAAATCTCACCAAAGAGGGAAAGAGTCCAAGGGAACAAGAAGAGGGCACAGGGGAAGGGGAATGGGAATTCAGAGGAATAACTATATTTTAAAAACAGGAATCTAGCTGGGCGTGGTAGTGCACGCCTATAATCCCAGCACTTGGGAGGCAGAGGCAGGAGGATTGCCACAAGTCTGAGCCCAGCCTGGGCAACATAGTGAGCCTGAACTACATAGTGAGACCTTGTCTCAAAACAAAACAAAACAAAACAAAAACAAAAACAACAACAACAAAGAAAACCAGGAATCTAATAACCCAAATTTAAAACAGTAACATGTACACTATATACTACAGTCAGCTTTATGCAGTTGTGACTTAATACCACATCTACGTAGTTGTTTACATCGCTTGTTGTTACGTGCAAATGGAACAAAATATTATGGTCTGTAAGTTTGTGCAATTCTGGATAAATTTTAATTAAAATATTTTTTAAAAAAGAAAGAAAATACAGTGAATGCTGCTACCAAGTGCCAGGCCACAGAAAGGCAGCCTCGTAAAACTGTGACCATGTATCCCATGCAACTCCTGGCTCTTCCCCCAAGTCTGAAGGACCAACGAAAGGTAAACTTTTTGAATTGATTCGTGACATGACAGCAGCCGAGACAGCGCAAGTGGAGACACTCAGGAAAGAGGACATCCAGAAGTGCTTCAGAAAGTGGCAAGATTGATCGGATAAGTGTGTTCAAAACAAAGAGGAGTATTTTCAAGCGGATCCGCGCAACGCGTCTTTCACTGCGATGCATTTTAAAACTTTTTTCAGTCACACTACTAGGCTGAGCGACCCTTCGGGGAAACCCCTAAGAGAACGCCATGTCTTTCAGCTCTTTTCTTTGCCCCACTGGGACCCCGCTTCTGAGTACAAATGTCTGCAACCATCAAGCTGAGCTAGACGGAGCTCTCTTAACAACTAGCCCCAAACCGGCAAGCGGTTTCTTCCTGCCTCATCCCACCTGTCCGCTGTGGACCCCCGAGAAGAGATTCGCTTGCACCCCGGCCCCCTGAGGCTCCATACCTGCTGTCATTGTGCACTGACTCTGAAGGTCCCTGCCCCCACAGAGTCATCTGTCACCTCTGATTACATTTCAAAAGTCACTACAGGTCATACGGCTTCACTCAACTCCCAAAGACAGCGGAGTGTCCCAAGCAGGAGGCGGACAGGAACGCTTCTGAGCAACCCTAATGCTACCCGAGTGTCCTGTATTCTCCCTCCTCCTTAGCTCTGCTGCCTTGTGATGCCGGCAATCAGTACGAGACTTATTGAGTAATGCTCAGCTACCCAGCCATGTTTAACAAGAAATGTCTTGTTCCAGACTCCTCCTAAAGTGGCAGAGCTTACTGTAGAACAAAGGAAACCTTGAGCTGCCAAAGCAGTGTACATAAATCCGAAAAGCTCAGGTTGCCACGAGTGGAGAGAGCTCCGGAAGGCGTCCAGGAGGGGGAGCCATTGTGCGGGACAGCACCCTCAAACCACAGTGGCCCTGACTTCCCGTCAGGCCGGTGCCTACCCCAATCCTGGCTACAGGATTTTGAACAAGTCCTGTCTGCCCTCTGGCCCTCAGCTTTGCCCCTTTAACGGATGGAGGACATGAGTGGAATTTTCCACAGCAGGGGTTGGCTTGTTCCCTTCCGCCTGGCTGGGAAGCCTCTCTCCTGGACCAGAGCCGGGGGCTGATTCACAGTCGCTATCAGCACCATTCCCAGCTGGGCCAGGTCAACCAGTTGTTTATCTTGGTGTCTGAGCCCATGCCTGACATCGTGGAGAAAGACCAAGAGCATGAGGGGCTGGTGCATCCCCCACC
The DNA here is from genome assembly GCA_004026905.1 of Hystrix cristata. Taxonomy (NCBI): domain Eukaryota; kingdom Metazoa; phylum Chordata; class Mammalia; order Rodentia; family Hystricidae; genus Hystrix; species Hystrix cristata. The sequence goes on from PVJO010015627.1 coordinate 4,879, forward strand.
CTATCTTTCTATCCTTTCTTATCCTTCCTCCTATCACCCCAGGGACTTGTGGGAATGGCTAAATATGTGGCTTTACGGCCAGTGAGGCCAAGTTCCCAGGGGTAGAACCATGATTCCCAGGGAGACCCTCCCACTTATCTCCAAGGGGCCTTCCCTTGTAATGGCTCTTGAATTAATTGCCTCTTTGCTGCTGCTGAGCCTGCCTTGGAGACTTCTACTACTCCCTTCAGACAGCTGCAGGCAACTCCTTCCGGCCCCAGGCTCTCCCTCCACCCCACATCCACCCTGCTCAAGACACAAGCTAGGCTTCCCAGTCTCCAGCCCAGCAGCTGCCCCTACTGCGCAAGACAACTCTAGCTCCTCGTGCCCCGCCTCTCCCAGGATCTCTATTCAGACCACACAGTCTGCTGGACCAGGAATATGTTTTCCTGCTAACAAGGGGGAAGAATACACCCTCCCCCACTTTCTCTGCCAGTCTAAGGGACATAGCAGGTCCCACCTTGGTGACCACACCAGCTCTTCCTTACCCAAGCTCTGTGGTCAGACAACCACGCCACGTAATGGTTAAGAGCAAGAATACCGACAGCCTGCTCTGGGGCAAGTGGTTTTAATCACCCCGTGATTCAGTTTCCCCATTTTTAAAAAGAAGATACTGATGACACTTTCCTCAGATGGTTATAGGAGGAATCATAGAGACAAGAAGTGACCATATGCAGGGTGTGAGGCAGTAGTCATTGTCTGTCTGTGCACCCAGCAAGTATTTTGCTTCGTCGCTGCGAGGGTCTGCGTGCGTGCTGGGACACAGATGCTAGAACACAGTCCATGGCTTCAGGGGCCCTCTTTCGACTAGAGGAGGTAGGCCAATGTTTGGGTGCTGGGTGACCTGAGCATACAGAGCTCTGTCCACGCAGTGGGAACAGGGGACAGGAACGATCCTCCTGTCTGGGGTGGACACTGGAGCTAGGTCAGTGCCCAAGTTTCCCAGATGGACAACAGGGAGAGCATCACAGCCCGGCTTGATCCTAACTAAAGTCTGTGGGGATGGGGACAGCATCCTGGTCATCTCTGTGCGCCGTCTAGTGCCAGGCACAGGAACCTGCAGGTGTCTATGACTTAATAAATACACAATGTCCTTAAAGATGGTTCCCCACTCTTCCAGAGCGTGACTGTTCATTGTGACATGTCAATTTGACTTCCCTAAGAACCACCTAACAAACTACCCACATCTGGGCCTGTCTGTGGATGATTGACATGTAGGCTAGCAAATGGGGGAAGACCCACCCCGGATGTGAGTGGAACTAACCAATAGGCTTCTAGCCTGGACAGGAAAAAAAAAAAAAGGAGGGGAAAGAAGGAGGAAATGTTTCCAGTTCTTTTAGAAGGGCTCCAGTCCTCGCCATTAGTTTTGGACATTGGTCTTCAGTTTCTTCGGTCTTCCAGTGCAGACTCACACAGGTGCCTTTACAGTGAGATTCCAGGTCCTTGGCCTTCGTTACTGGGTCCTCCAGCTCTCCAGCATGCAGGCCACCATTTTGGAGTCTTCCCCCTCTGATTCCACAGATGGCTATTGCGAATCTTTTGCTTCTGATCCTGTAAACCCACCTAATGCATCCTTTTGTATAATGATACATATATTGATTCTGTTCCTCCGGAGAACCCTGAGGAATATACAGAGTATCTCTCCAAGCTGCTGGTTCCTTTGCCCTTTAGGAGGCCACTGGAGCACCCCACCAGCCAACACCCTCTGTGTGTGCAGGAATGCACGGTGTGACTAAGCGACCTGTGAGCCACTCCTTCAGCTCCTGCCTGCTGTCAGGTCGCCTGGTTATGTGCCATAGTGGTTGGGAATCCATGCATGGCAAGCAGACGTTATGCAGCTGCAGGTGGCGCCATCCCCTTGGGCTCTGTGAGGATGAGCTACCACCCTTCCAGGCTGAATGGGATCTGAAGCTATCAACTCACTGCCAGGTTGGTCTCTTCAAGGGAAAGGGGCCGGATCAGGGTTCATGTCGGTCTCCATTGCTCACAAGTGGACACCCCAAGGTGGATTGGCCAGATGCGCATCGGTGAGTGGGAGTCCACACTGCTGGGCCCTAGTCCCTGCCAGTGTGGCTACTCCACTAGTGGACCTGCTGTGCTGGTTCCGAGCAATGGCTGATGCTGACTGACCAAGCAATTTATCCACTCGGGTGTGCAGTTCCTCTTCCAGAGGGCCGCTGCCCAACACTCTCATACATTCTCCCTCCGGGCTGCGTCTCCTACAGCTCAAAGGGCCAGGTCACTGCTCACAGCTCCACCCACAGAAGAGCTTCTCTGTCTCCCACTCAGTGTCTTTCAGGGTCACCTTGAAGGTGACCAGTATGGTCACTCTCTTTTCTCTCTGCAGCCGTACACCAAGTACAGGCGCTTTCTTCCCTTTCCAGATGTTGTCCAGGATCGCTCCCTAGACACACAGCTACACACACACGCGCGCGCACACACACACACACACACACGCACATACACAGGGTCATATGTGCTTCTGGGGAGGGACTTAGGTGCCAGGTCAGAAGGTGACAGGAGTCAGGACTACCCACTCCTGTGGCTCACCTTCCAAGTGACCATGGACCCCACCAACTCTGAATTTTGGACCTGGGGGTTGAACGGAACCCAGATCAGAACCCGATAGTCACACGGTGTCCAACGATCAAGAGTTCCAGCTCCACCAGAGCCAGGAACGGGCCGGCCAGGGGCTGTCTCACAAGCTCAGGCCTCTCTTGGGTGCTCAGCACAAGCACTGAGCGTAGCTTTCCCTGCACTGGGCTCTCCAGCACCCCGGGACCTGTTGGCTCCTACGGCCTAAGGTGGGGGGCTGACTGTACCACACTGGGACCAGCTGGGTGCTGCCCCATGTAGACTGTACTCCAGCTACCCAGGACACAGAGAGGAGCCACACTCCCAGTGTGAAATGTGTCACCCCCAGAGAAGGAGGCCAGTCAGCCTCCTTCTTTGCAGTAGAAGACGCAAGACGCAGCCACACAGCTTTAGTTTGGAGAGGACTACTAAGGTCACAAAACTATGGCCACACTAATGTCTCAGCAGGAGCACCCTGCTGGGCACGGGGCTTGGTCTGCCCTGGAAATCTGCAAGGCCCAGTCCTTGTAGGTGTAAGTATTACAACTCAACGGGACACACTGTCCAGGCTCTTGTGTATAGCAGGGAAAAAATTACCGTGTGTACACCTTATACTAAGAGGTAAGCAGCTACATTCATTGAAGATCCCACAACAGTAGGAGGGACAGTCAGAAGGAAGAGGAACCCCAGAAAAGAACCTCTCAAAGAGCCTCGATGAGCCACCGCACCACTCAGGCCTCTGATCTTTAAAGGGTTGGACGCCTCTGACTCCAGGTGCCTCCCATTCCATCTCTCACGGACATCACAACCTCCTAAATTTAAATGTGGATAATCACAAGGGCGGTACTGTACCCGCAGCTGAGTGAAGGGAAGGGCGTGGTTCACCAGCTCCTCCACCTCTACCTGCACCGTAACTGGGTCCTCGGTGCTTCCGGCCAGATCGGTGCTTCCTCTCTTTGGAGCTCTGCCTGGAGGGGGGACAGGCTGGGAGAGGGAAACCGAACAATAGCCAGGGCCCACCGGAGCCTCTCCTGCTTTGGCTCCCGGCACAGACATTCCCTGCCCGTAAATGAAAATGGAATCATCTGATTCAGTAGGAGTAGAGCCAGGTAAGAGAGGACACCTGGGAGGCCTCGGGTACCTGGGGAGCTGGTATTTGCCTGCTGGGCTCAGATCAAGTGTCCCCAGCCCCCAACCCCAAGGATGTGGTTGCAAGGAAGTGGCGCAGGGCCACACTCGGGCTGGAAAGACTGAGACCACTGCCACCCAGAGACTTGGCATTTCCTCCAAAATGGTCTCATTCACCAGCACAGGGTCCCCCAAACCCTCAGACGCCACCCGCTCTGCTCTGCCTGCTTCGCCAACTGGTGTCACACATCATCCAGGGCACAGCAGTGGACTATACTTGCTGCCCTTCCTTCTTTGGGTGGAAATGGAGCGGGGGCCCTTTCTGCACATAAAGCCACCTGGCGAACTGCCCTGCGCCCTTCACACTCACCCTGCGAGGCTGGTCAGGTGAGGAACGGGAGCGTCCACCGTCCAAATGAAGAAGTGCATCTCGGAGACGTAGAGGGATTTGCCCCAGGACTTCCTGATAGTTGGTTTAAAATTCTGCCATCCAATTGCAATCTCTTCTGCTTCCTCGCCTGGCTGATGTGTTGGTGCTGATTTGGGTCATGTGTGCAACAAATTTCAGTAGATTGGTGGACTTAGCTACTTAAAGCAGCCACGACCGCGGATGAGTTCCTGTTTCCTGTAGGGTGCAACGCACACCTGTGGTTCTCAGCTCAGTTTCAGAGTCTATAAAATCAGAAGATCATAGGACTTATGTAGTTTTTTTGTAAAAATGGAATGAAATGACCCACGTGCTAAAATTAGACGCGACCAGGACATGTTAATAACCATTACTGGTGCAGTCCTGGCTGAGTTCTGAGATTCGGGGTCCTTAAGAAGGGCTAAGTGTCCTGCGCAGAATGGCCAGCAGGTGGTGGTGTCGCAGAACGGATCTCTTCCCCGCGCTCTGCGGGGAGGTTTGTGGGAACCCGTTGGAGCCTTGGCACCTCTGAGAAGGAAGGGGTTCTTCAGAGTCCCCCGCACTTTCCAGAGGGGTCCCTGGGACTTAAAAGGGCTTGCTGCTTTCCTGCAGTTGTGACAGAGCTAACCCAGCCCACTTGCCTCCCAAGGGGGTCACAGGACAGTCCCCCATCTCCACCTTCCCCGCACCTGCTCAGCGGGGAGACTCTGGGGACCCACCCCGGCCCCAGCTTCAGGGCCCAGGACTAAGAAATAGCCTCCCAGAGTGCTGTGATTTCAGGCATGCGCCATCACACCTGGCTAAAAAACATACTTTTCAAATGAAAATAAAAGGCAAATAGTATTCTAAAGACTGCAGCTTATTTAAAATGTTGATGATGATCGATTAAGACGTTTACTGCTAACAGTTGACAATGACCCTTTGTAACCCTCTTTGGTGATGACAGCCGATGTCCAGATAAGTGGCCCTTTGTGAATGTGAGGCCCAGAGTGGGGGAAGGCAGCGACTTGGGGGGAACAAGCCGGGGCCTGTCATCCACTGCCCAAGCTCTCCTGTCACAGATGGGTATGCTGAGGACCAGGGAGGGAAAGTCTCCTGATCAAGGTGCTCAGCAAGTGATTAGGCCAGTCCAGGCCTTGGAACTAGGTCTTCGAGCTCCTGGGCCACCGCTCCCCCAGTCCACTTTAGTACAAATGACAAAGGAAAAACACCTGGAGGATTAAGGTCAAAGTATCTCCTTTCTTCTCCCTCCTCACCTAGGCTACCTTGGCCTTCTTTTTTCTAATGCTTAATCCATGACCTCTGACCACGACAATCACACAACGCTGCTTTCATCTTTTGCCCTTGGCATCTGGGCACAGAGGACATCTGGTCTCATCTAAACACTGGCACAATCTAGAAAGGGCACAAAGCTCCCAAGGGGCAGAAATGGCCATAGGAGGGATGAGGGGGCAGAGCCCCATTGCTAGGCAACCAGCTTCCTCTGTTGCCTAGGTGACGGCCCCATCCGAAGGAGGCTAGGTGAGAGTGTGTGTGTGTGTGTGTGAGTCTCTGGGCTTTTTAGTGCCAGCTGGTAGGAGTCACCCCCTCCCCAGATAGGCTCTTCCTGCACGTACCTGAGGCCCCCAGAGTCTGATCAAGACCCTTCTGTGCCTCACATCCTGCCTTCCCTATCATTCCCTAGCATGCCCTCTGTGATCACCCTTGAGCACCCTCCAGCTCAGCTCAAGCAGCGCCCTCTACCCAGGCCACCACCGGGTCACGGCCTCTGAGAGGGGAGAGGAAGGAAGGGAAGCCTGCACAGGATGTAAGGTGGTTGCAGAGCTGGGCTTCCTGCTGTCAGGCTTAGGGTGACTGAAGAAGACAGACAGTTCATTCATTCAACAAACATTCCACCAATTCTGCTTCCACCCCAGGCCCTCAGTCAGGCCCAAGGAACGTAGGGAACATGGGGCAGCTTGGCCACTGTCACTGGCACCAGCCGGGGGGAGGGTGTCAGACAAGTCAGCCCTCAGTGCATGCAAATGGGGGGAGGCTGAGGATGCCTCCCCAGGTGCCAGTAGGGCACTGGATGCTCCCCAGGTGCTGGGAGTAGTCCCAGAACCATGAATAGTGCCTTAGGAAGCAGTCTTTACAGCTGTGATAGAGTTAAGTGTTTTGTAGTTGTTGTTGGAGGAGGTTGTTCCTTTTTAGTTTTTTGGCACTGAGGATTGAACCCAGGGCCTTCCCACTGAGCTACATCTCCAGCCCTTTTTTTATTTTTAGACAATGTCTCTTTATATTGCTAAGTTGCCCAGACCAGGCTTCAACTCATGATCCTCCTGCCTCAGCCTCCTACAGTGCTGAGATTATAGGCGTGTGCTCCACCATGCTCAGCTAAATTAGGGGTCTTGAGATGGGGAGGGATTTTCTGGGTCATCCTAACTGTAGCCACAGGGTCTTAGAAGAGAGGCAAGAGGATAAGAGAGAGGAGCTATGGTGATGGAGAAGGGGAGGGGTGGGGTGAGGGGAGGAATTCGGGCATCCTCGGAGTGCGGAAAGGCAGGTCAGCTCCTCTCTGGAATCCCGAGGACGGCAGCCTTGGAGACAGCTTGATTTCAGCCCTGTAAGGCTCCTTTTGGACTTCTCACCTCCAGACTGCACAAGAACAAATTGGTGTTGTTCAAAACCACTCAGTTCATGGGAACTTGTTAACAGCATCCACAGGAAACTAATACCAGGTGGACAGCTTTTAAGAGGAAGTGGTGTCTGGCAGAGTTTTAAAGAATTAGGAGCTTAGCATGTGTGAGGACTTGGGTTTGATGCCCAGCTGAAAAAAAAACAATTGGGCTTGCATCAATAAAAGGCCGGAAGAATCAGCCTGGGCAAAGGCGTGGGCAAAGCCCCTGGCACTTCTGTGACTGTCGGAGTACAGCTGGGATTTTGCAGGGAGAGGGAAGGCCAAGCTATCAGAGCTGAGGGCAAGGAGCACTGTACCACGCAGGGCCCTGCCAGCCATGGTGTAGAGTGCAGCTGTGACCCCAGAACCAGTCAGGGGCCCTTCGAAGTCCCAAGCAAGAGCCGCCTGGGCCAGATCAGAAGCTTCAGCCCCTGGCTTCCGGATAGAGGATCTCAGGGCACGGATGGGGAGGCCGGGCTGGGGGGTGAGAATCGTCCAGCGGGGAGCAGGTGGGCCCATCTCCGGGGTCAGGTGGGGATGGGTGTCCCTCGATTATGGGAGACAGTTAGAAAAGTCAAGTGACAGGTTCTGGTTTTGCCGGTAGGTGGTGCCATCAGCCATACTTGGGGAGCTGGGGATCAGGGCTGGAGGTCAAAGGGATGGAAAGAGGTTAGAAAAGCCACCCCAGGCCTTGGACTCGGGGTCCAGGAGGTGTAGACCTGCCGACCCCACAGGACCAGCCCTTGAGTCTGGTGCTGTGAAGCTTCCACTAGCATATGACCAGGAAACAGTTGGGGAAAAGGGTGCTCAGCTTTATAAGCAATCAAAGAAATGAAAATTAACAGCACAACGTCCTTATACACAACACTGGTCTGTGCTGGGCGAGACAGCAGGGTGTGAGTTGGCAAAATGTGTCTGGAGAACAACTTGAGAATCTGCACCCTAGAAATGTTCATTCCCTCACCCAGCAATGTCCCGTGGAGAGACATATTCTAAGGAAGATGTATGTACAAAGATACGAATTGTATCCATGTCTGTAACTGCAAAAAAAAAAAATGGAAACAATCTGATTGTCCCAAAACAGGGTGATAGTTAAAGAATCCAGGGCACCTTAGAGGGAAGAGTATTATGAGGCCTTAAAAAAAGATATTTGCAAAAAATTTTTAATGATGAAAATACTCAAAGAAATTTCAAAGCAATATGAGGTGTGATCAAAACGACTGTGAACATTTAAATTTTAAGTTTATTATAGTAAAAGACACACTGTCATGAACCCAACTCAAAATACCCCACCCTGCTTCACACACACTCATCCCATCACCCTTCCCACTTTCCGCAGCACTTCGGGAAGTCCTCTTTCTTGAGTGTCTTTAGTTGCACTGTCCTGGCTGTCTTGATGTCCTGAATGGATTCAGAATCTTTACCTTTTGCTGTCATTTTTATTTAGGGGAAGAGCCCCAAGTTGCATGGTGTCAGATCTGGTGAACAAGGTGAATGAGGACGCGGCATCTTGCTTTTATGACCCTGTTTTTCCATTGGATGGCACTCAGCAGCATTCATATTTTTTCTTATTTTTCTTTTTTTTTTTTAAAGAACTTTCTTGTGGGTAAAGAGGCTGAGAGGGCAATGTTGGTTAGGACCATCCAGGGCCCAGGGGCCAAAGGGGAAGGATGGGGAAGCAGAAGAGATGACCTTGGTGGTGCTAAGATGCCTCTAAGTGTTTTTCTGTGCTGTCCTTTTACTCTCTGAGCCTGGTTTTCCCATTTTGGGCTGGGATCTCCCTGACCCCGTCTAGAAGCTGTAGTTCCAGGAGCGTCCACCCGGGAGCAGGCCACACACAGCTTTTTTCCAACCTAGCGTCACCTGTCCCACGGGGTGCATCCGTGCTTGCCCTGCACAGAGTTTGGTGGTCCTTGGGGTCTGGGTCGACTCGGGTGCTCTGGGCAGTAGAAACTGAGATGGATTTAGCAGCAGGGGCTTCTTCTCCAGCCCCAGGAATATAGTCCAAGATGGCCACATTCCTCCAAGCGGATGGCGTACTGTGAGTCCACCTGCCCTGGCTGTTAAGGAGTTCATGTCCAAAACTGTCCTAGTTTCTTTCCTCATGGCTGAGACAAAATACCTGACACCCAAAGTTAAGGAGGAAAGGTTTATCGTAACTCAACGGTTGTAGAGGATTCAGTCCTGAATGGGCTGGCTCCAAGGCAGGGTGGCTGCAGAGGGGCGTCGCAGAGCAGGCAGGAGGCAGCAGCAGACACGCAGCAGCAACAGAAGGAGCAGCCGGAAATCAGGCAGCAGCCCGGTTGCTGCTCCTTATATTCCATCCAGGCCATCTGCCCTCAGGCTGGGACATGCTTACTCCCAGCATCGCATGCCCTGCTCATCCAGCCACCCTGGAAGAGCCCCACCTATGATTGCGCAAAGCTGTGGGGGGACATCTAGATATGAGCCCCGAAGATGGTTTTTCCAAAGTCAGACCCAAAGGTCCCAGGAGATAAGATGGGGATGGGGAGGCCTGGGCTGGCAGGAAAGCCACGCCAGGGTAGCCCCTCTTCCCAGTCCCTCTCAGGTACCAGGACTCCGTCTGCCGTCTTGGAGCACTTAGGGATTGCCCACACCCCTTCTCTCTCGGGTCCAGATGGTGACCCCACCTTTTCTCCCCCGTCCCCTCTGCTTGGGCCTCCAGCCCCACTGAGAACAAAGGCCTGGGCAAAAGTCCATAGGGCTCCAGCACCTGCCTTTTGCAGCAAACTGGCACCGAGAGGGACAGATAGCCTGGTAGACGTCTTCGGTTGTCATGGAGGCCAGGCCTGTCAGTCTCCCTGCAAGAGGGGAAGAGAATGGTCCGGAGGATGGACAGGTATCCAGACAGTAGAGTGTGCAGAGGAGCATGCATACCTGGACACACACACACACACGCACACACACGCACACGCACGCGAACGCGCACGCACACGCACACACACACACGGGCATCCAGTACTGTTGTGACTGTGAGCTGCCCTTGGTACTGAGTTGACACAGTGTAGACAAGTTTGCAGAGGTGTGCAGGGCCTCGTGTCTGTGAGTGGAGGTATTCTGGTGGGCCTGAGTGTGTGAGGCCATGTTCACTCTGCCACTGTGCTGGGTGGACAGGTGTGTCGTGTAAGAGTATGCACTTAGTAACAGCATGTTTGTGAGCCCAACACAAGTGTGTGCACAAACATATGAATGTAGATGGGGAGGGCTGTGCGTGCCTGGTTCCCCTACGGGCCTTGCCCCTTCTCTATCCGAAAGGCCGTACACACTGGTTACTAGGGCCGGGGACCCAGGAGAAAGGCCTGAATGATTTTCTCTTCCGGCTGCCTCTTTCCATGCAGTTGTCTATCAGGACACTCAGGAAAAATCCAGGGCTTGTGAGCTGACCCCCAGGGCTGCTCCAAAGTGGACTTTGGGCCCTGGACACTCGAGGACTATGGGATGGGGTGGAGGAACCTTGGGAGACTCAGGAGTGCTGCCCAGGTGCAAAGGCCTGGCTCGTCCCTCAGCTTCCTGTACAGTGGAGCTGCCCTTCCTGGTCCCCCTGGTGATGCTGGGGCCCTGTACTGGGCTTACAGTTCCCTGTGAACCTTAGGAGGCTCTCCAGGGGGTCCTAATTTACCCCCTTAAACCAGAGTTCCCAGAGAGTAGGGCCTGGTTCAACATTTTTTTTTTTAAACTGGAATAGGTTTCTCCACAAAATAGAGATGACCCAGTTAAATTTGAATTTCAGATTAAAAGATTTAGTACCAATGAACCCCAAATATTGGATAGGAAATATTCATACTAGAAAATAACTCATTGTTTCTTTTAATTCGAATATGACTGGGCATCCTGTGCTTTCACTTGCTGGATCTGGCAACCCTACGTGGGAAGTCCCTCAAAGATACAAGGAGGATGAAAGTGAAAGGGTGGGTAAAGGTATTCCATACAAATGGTAACAAAAGCACAGCTGCAATAGCATACCAATGTCATAAAAAATAGACTTTAACTCAAAAAGCATTATAAAAGACAAAGAAGAATACTATATTTTCATAAAAGTGTCACTCTATTTAAAAGACATAACAATTATAAACATATACACAACTAACAACACAGACCCAAAATATATAAAGTGAATATCAACAGAATCAAAGGGAAAAGACAATTCTACAATAATAGTTGGAGATTTCAACATCCCACCTTAAATAATGCACAGAACAAATAGAAAGAAGATCAAAAAGGAAATAGAGGACTTGAACAATACTATAAACCACCAAGACCAGCTAGGTGGTCTATGTCCCCACAAAAAGTCATGGTGAAATTTTCTCCGCATTGTGACGTATTAGGAGGACAGAAATTTAATTTGACTGTGGTAGTTGGCGGCAGGACCTTTGGGAAATAATTAGGGTTAAATGAAGTCATAAGGGTGGAACTTTAATCCAGTAGGATTATGGCTTTAAGAAGAGGAGGAGAGGCCTGAGCTAGGATGTGTAGTTTCTCCTGTCATGTCACACCCTGTACTGTTTGGAACTCTGCAGAGTCCCCACCAGTGAGAAGGGCCTCATCAGAAGCAAATAGCCAGAGAGGTTGAGAGAGGTTGCCATGGAACTGGGAACATGGTGGTTGTTTTTTTGTTTGTTTGTTTGTTTGGTTTTGGTTTTTTCTGGGGTTGGGGTAGAGCTGGGGCTCGAACTCAGGGCTTTCCACTTGCTAGGCGAGTGCTCTACCACTGAGCTAAATCCTCAAACCCAGGAATATGTATTTTTATCTTCGTTTGCAACTAAGGACATTGAGACCAAAAAAGCCAAAGCAATCAACCTGACCTCCCCCTGCAGCTGGGGCTTGAAAGCATCCGAGTCCCAGGTCTGGGGCAATAGCGAACTCCCCATCTGCAGACTTTGTGTGGGCATCTGTTCAGCGCATCTTCAGTGCATCCTGACAGCTGGGTGACTTCGCACCCATTTTTAAAAACTTCACTTGTAAGAGCTGTTTCAGGTTCACAGAAAATTGAGCAGAAAGCACAGTGATTTCCCATGTGTCCCTGCTTCACCCTTGCACACACCTTTTCCTCTTAAAGGCCTGCTTGGTGGGGGGACATCAGTCACAGCCCGTGAGACTCTGCTCTGCTCTCGCATCCTTCTCATCGAAAGTCTTCAGGTTCCTGGAGGCTTCCCTCTTGGCCTTTTCTGCTCTGCTGGCTTTATGACTGCTAAAGGACACAAGTCTACTGTCGTGGGACAGGGAAAGGTTTCACTGCCCTAAGAATTTGTGCTCCATCTATTCATCACCCCTACCCACCACCCCAGTCCCTGGCAATCACTGTTTCACTGTGTCTGCAGTTCGGCCTTTTTGAGGGTATTGTGCCTCTGGAATCAGGTGGAACATAGTCTTTTCAGACTCACATGGTGAGACGCCGTTAAGCTTCCTCCATGTCTTCTCATGGCACGATAGTTTGTTTCTTTTCCGCACCAATAACCCATTATCTGGATGCCCAGTTGATTTATCCATTCGCCTGGGTACGTCTTTCTTGCTTCCAAATCTTCACAATTCCGATTGAAGCTGTTATAAACATCTGCATGTAGATTTTCGTGTAGTCATGAGATTTCACCACATTTGGGTCAGTACCAAGGGACGCAATTGCCAGTCACATAGTAAAGAAGGTGTTTTTGTAAGAAACCTCCAAACTGCCGAAGTGGCTGGATCGGTTTGCACTCTCACCAGCCGTGGAGGAGAGTTCCTGTTGCTGCATATCCTCACCGCCATTTGATGTGGTTGGTATTTTAGAGTTTTGTTCCATTTTATAGATAAGGAGACTGAGGTAAAGGTAAAGAGAAGCAAAGGCCTTGCCCAGGAAGTGACAGGTGGCTCTCCCTTTCCACTGTCTTCCCACATACACAGTCTTCACTCTGTGCAGGTACATTGTGTGCTCTTTGGCTGAGGAGTCCTGTCCAGGGTCTGTGGCCTTGCAGAGGTGGGACCGGGTCACAGGTGTGAACTTGCAGGGCTGGATGGTGTGGTGGGAAGAGCAGGGCTTGGGCTGGATGTAAATCTGAATCACTCAGCCACTTACGGCTGTGTGGCTGCACACACATCTCTTAGCCTCTCCCAGGCCAGGGGTGTAGAGTGATAGAGTGTATTCAATCTCCAGTATTAAAAAAAAAAAATAGCAAATTCTGTTTCCTTGACATTCTCTACCTTCTTCTCTTGCCACGTGATGTCTTGTGCTTTCTGACATAAGCTGAAAAAACAGATCCTGGACTTCCCAGCCACCAGGACTATGAGCTGAATAAACCTCTATTCTTTATAAATGACCTTGCCTCAGGGATTCTGTTATAGAAATTTACAAAAGTAGATGCAGACAGAGCTATCCTGGGTCTCGGGCATGAAATTATAAGCCATGGAGTGAAACTTCTGGGTGGTGTCTTGTGTGTTACTGCCTTAGCATTGAGATGAGATGAGAGTTGGGCTGTTGGGGACAAGTAAAGTGCCCACAAGTTGAGCTGATGGGAGGCCTACCTGGGGAGCCCCAAATTTGAAAACTGGAGTACTACGCTTCCAAGCTGCCCCCTTGTTCTCCATGGGTTCAGTGTGGTCTTTGGATACCAGGTCTGTGTTCAAGCAGTCAAAAAACTCCCACAGTCCAACAGAAAGAGCCCAGCTGGGCCCATTCAGGTCCAGAGTTAAATGTTGTCCCTATCACTGCCTCTTGGGATGATCTGGGGCTTCGCATCTCTGAGCCTCGAGTTCCTCATCTGTATGATGGGGATAAAATCTGCTCCAGGGCTGTGGCAGCCACAGTTAAAACAACAGCCCTAGGGCTCCCCATCTGTAGAGTCCTCATTTCTGGGGGTGGCAGAAAAGAATCAGCATTTTGTCCTTGAGAATTTAGGAAAATTGAAACTTTCCCTCTCAAGATTCAGTAACTGAGTCTGATAGAATAAATTGACAATAGGCAGATTAACAAGAGAAAAAGTCACACACATATATTAACATGCACTTATACATGGGAGCCACACAAAATAAGACGCTCAAAGGAAGGCTTTAATAGCCTCTTCCTCCTTTTTCTTTTGTTTAGTGTATTCACTAACACAAAGATTATAAATTGCTATGAGGCTTAACTGGAAGAAAAGTAATGCATTTGTCTAGAGAATTAACAGGAACTGGCCCCAGGAGGTCAAGTTCACTTGCTACGCTCTGGCTTAGCAAGAGGGCACACAGCACCTGAATGAAGAAGACTTCGCCCAGCACAGCATGTAGTTTTCCTGTCTGTCAACCTCTCGTCTCTTTTTCTTCCCTGCAAAAGTCCTTTCAAGTACCTGGGTTACTAGGATGAACTTTTTGGGGGGATGATAACTCCCTTAACTACTCTGGGTGCTGGCCTTTGAGTAAGCCTGATTTGCTTCCCAACCACTCTTGTGCCTTGGTATGAATTTTTGAGTGGTGAGCAGGTGGATTTGGGTCCTGTACTAATGGTAAAAGTGGGAGAGAAAAAACAAAAAGGGGCTTCCTGCCACTCTTCTGGGTTCTTTGACTGGGCTACGCATTACATTGACAGGAGACAGATTAACAGGAGCAAAACTATATTTAATTATGGTTCTTTTCAGGGGAGTCCCATATGAGACCCAAAGATGCGTCAGATAATTGCCAGTTACATAGCAGCCTGAGCTACAGAAAGGAATAGCAGCTGGGGGCTTTTGGGGCCAGTGGAGACGAGTTAGAGGAGGATGAGAGGAGGAAATGTGTGTGCATAAAGGTGCTCACGTTATACAGATAACATTACCTTTCCCTCGGGTGACGAAAGTTGTTCAAAGAGGTCCTCTTCCTGTTAGACTTCACTAATGTAGATTTTCTTACGGACGTAAATTTCTTTTACAAAAGGGCATCTTTTCAGAGCTGCTCCTGTGTCTGCAGCGTCTCAGAATAGCCAGCTAGAAATACATCAAGGAAGTATATTTTGGGGTGGCATATTCTGGTCTCCTACAGTAGTATTTTGGGGTGGTATGTATCCCAACCAAGGAACTGCAGAGGCAAGAAGATACATATTGTTTCAATACAAACAGGTCTCTGAGGCCCATGGCAGTGTGAATAATACCACCTTTTTTCTTGCAGTGTGTGGAGAGAAGTGGACCAGGTATAGCATGTTTGACAATGAAGAACACAAAAAAATGTTTTCTAGACCCGAAAGGTATCCTTCTGTGCACTGATTAGACAATAAAAAAATACGTTAGCACCTCTTTGCATTGTTATAAACCTTCATGAATAAATCACAATACCTCATACAGACCCAGGATTCTGCAAGACATTTTAAAATCTAACCGTTTATACATACACGGATCCCACGCTCAAGCCCTGCATTTGCGAAGGGCAGGTGTGACAATGGAGATAAGCTCTGTCCTTGTAAGCTGGAGTCTGAAATATCTTGAAGCAGGAAGAGACCTTGTCGACCATCTGATCCAAAGCGGCTCTTTACAAACAATGGATGGAAACACAGCAATGACAGGTGGCTCAGAGTACTTAGCTCTGGGGTGGTGGGAAGCGCTGGGAGCTCAGGGGAGAGAGCGGACAGCAGAGACTGGGGTGGTGGCACAGAGAGATAAAAGAGCAGGACCTGGCGGGTACTACAGAGGCGCTTGGGAAGGGGCTGCTGGGCTATAAGAGGATCTCCAAGATCTTCCCTTTCTCTGAGGCCACACCCTTGCTGTCCAGCGGAGGGGCATCTCTCCCACGAGGCCCTCAGGATGCTTACCATTCCCACCACTGAGGGCATCTTCAGGTTCAGCCTCCGAGGGACAAGTGGGACCAGTGCAGGATGGCACCTGGGGCCACTAAGTCTGCGTGCATCAACACCAAAGCCCCTGTCCCTCGCTGCTTTCTGACCACTGCCTCTCCCCTCGCCGCTGCTCCCTGCTGCACTTGTGACCCCTTTGTCTTCAGCAGAAAGGTCTGAAAGCTTCCAGTGCAGACACTGCAGCCCAGGGAAAAATCCAACTATGATCCTGGGAGAGGGACAGTGACAACCACCCCTCCGTGTCTGCTGTGCATGCTTTAGCTGACAGGGTGCTCACTCCCCAGTATGATGCAAATTCATGCATCCTTAATGGTGTCAGAAGCCTCTGAGGGGCTCCTGCAGGAGTTTCTGCATCAATGGCCTGGGATGGAGAAGGGCATTGGCATCTCTAACAAGTGCCAAGGGAAGCCGGTGCTGGTTCAAGGCTCTCACTTCGAGAGCCATCTAGGTCTGTGGCCTGTCAGGAACCAGGCTGCAGAGGAGGAGGTGAGGGTGGTGGAGGAAATGAAGGTTGTCTATATTTGCAGCAACCCCATGGCTCGCATTATGTCTGAGCTCCGCCTCCTGTCGATCAGCTCTGGCATCAGATTCTCATGGGAGCTCAAACTCTGTTGTGAACTGCATGTGCAAAAGATCTAGTTGCAGGTTTCTCCTGAGAATCTAACATCTGATGATCTAAGGTGGAGCTGAGGAGGTGACACTAGCTCTGGGGAGCAGCTGCAAGCACAGAGTCACATCGCGATGGATAAATGTAATGTGCTTGGAGCACCCTGAATCCATCACTCCCCTCCTTACATGGAAAAATTGTCTTCCACAAAATGTGTCGCTGGTGCACCAGCCAGGTTAGGAACTGCTGTCTGGGTGTTACTATTTAAATGGAAGAGGATCTAAAGGGTGATCTGGTTCCCAGGGGCCTTTTCAGCGCCCTCTGT
This sequence comes from Hystrix cristata, assembly GCA_004026905.1. Taxonomy (NCBI): domain Eukaryota; kingdom Metazoa; phylum Chordata; class Mammalia; order Rodentia; family Hystricidae; genus Hystrix; species Hystrix cristata. The sequence goes on from PVJO010015627.1 coordinate 21,405, forward strand.
TCATGGTTGGCAGCAAGGCAGGGTTTTGTCTCTGGGGTACTGTTACCACCTGCAGACCTTTGACCACTGATACTGTGGGAGACTGAAATATTCCACCTGGAAAAAGTATCTTTGATGTATTTCTAGTTGGTCGTTCAAGGACTCTGCAGACCTCTGCAGACAGAGGGATGGCTGCGAGAAACTGTCCTTCTGCAAAGGCAGGCCACACCTCTCCGTGGCATGAGAGCAGACAGCACCGTAGGCAGAAGCTTCTCTGTGACACCTGTTTCTGCCAGGAAAGACCTTCTCACAGGACGGACGGGTCGGAGGTCTGAGACCTGCCCAGGCAGAGATGGCCAAAGGTGGCTGTTGCCTGGAAGACCTGGTCAGCGTCACAGCGCCTCCTGCCCTGCCCTCTGAGAGGAGACCCAAGCCTTTGGGTTACAGTGCGTTCTGAGCATTTACTTTCCTGCACGTGATGCCCCCTAAATGATAATACATTTTTATATTGTCCTCTGTCAATTTTTCTATCATCAATGTATTTCTGAGGCTCAGGTATTGGATGTGCAGAAGAGGAAGAGACGTTCTCTTCAGCCTCCCACAGTCCTCGGGAGGGTGGGCTTCTGCAAAACCGTTCCACAGACAGGACCTGGGTGGCTGGGCTCTGGGCTTTGTAAGCCTCGTGCTCAGAGTGGTGAGAGTGTGGGACTCCTGACACCCTACCACAGCACAGGGCAGGGTTTGGGCCTTGCAGGTCATGGAGCATGAGTGAGGTGAGGGGTGATGTTCTGTCCCAAGGAAGGTGGTAGCCTCAGAGATAAGGGGGCCCATGCAGCTGCCGGGGCTGCAGGAAGTACAGCAAAGGCTGAATGAGACCTGGCCTTGGCCACTTTGCGCAAAGGCAACCGAGTCACTTCCGGGAAGTGAAACAGGTACACGGACAACAGACAAAGGCTCCCCTCAGGCTGGTGGGGAGTGGAAGAGGCAAGATTCGAACACAAGGGTATGTGGCTCCGTGGCAGGGCTCCCAAGCACCACACCATGTGACTGAGACAGAGGAGGTTCCTGGAGCCCATCAGCTTCCAACCACACCCGCAGGGCTAAGGAGGAGCCCTCAGCCGGCCATCTGCTCTGCCTGTGGCGAAGGCGCCTGCTTGCCGTCAGGGCCCAGAGGACAGCTTGGAGAGCAGACCTTGGGAGGGACTGGCTGGGGTTCCCTCACCAAGCCTGGTGCTGTGACCACTCCCTCCCTGGTCCCTTTCCAACAGTGCACACATGCACATGCACAAGCACACAAAACAGACACTCATCAAGTTCACAGAGCGGGTCAAGGACAAAGAGCCTGCCACGTGGGGAAGGTGTCCCTGAGCCAAGGACGCAGACCCCGGAGACCCCAGATAATGCGCCAGCTTTCAGGTGGCTCATTCATTGCTCACCATCCCAAGACAGGGGGTGACAGCCCCAGGCAGGACCAGCTGTCCCAGCTCTCAGCCAGGCCATGGCCAACACTGTGTGTCCTGTAGCGGCAAAGGAGAAAGGGGAGAGTGACTGAGAAAGAAAGACCAAACGTGAGATGAGGAAGAGACTGAAAGACACAGGGACAGAGAAATGGAGATGGAAACACAGGAGATGAGAAGCACAGAAGGACAAAAAGAAGCTGCTCTGGGGGGCAAAGATGAGGAAGGGAGAAATCACAAAGGACAAGGGCCACAGAGGGGAGCCCCACACCTTGCATGAGGGACAGGGGACATAGGCATGAGGGCCTGGGTGTTGGGGGGTGTCACGGAGCACGAGGCAGACACAGGCAGAGAGGGCAGAAGCTGGGCTGAGGGCAGAGGCACGGGGTGGGGGAGGAGCTGGAAGACTGAAGAGAGACGGGATGGGGAAAACGGGAGCCAGGAGAGTCATGGAGGGTCACGGGCTGGGAGGCTTTCTGGAGGTGGTGGCATGGGAGGAAGGAATGAGGAAGAGTCATCTAGGCACAAGGAGCAGAGAAGGGCAGGGGGTGGTGAGATAGGGATGCCAGAGACACAGAGGGAGGGGAGAGGCCTCACCCCGGACAGTGCAGAGCCCCTGGTGGGTTCCAAGCAGGCAGGTCCCCAGGTTTTGAGCTGGAGGCACAGGATGCTGGGGGGAGCATGGTGATCAGCAGAGGATGAGTCTAGTGGCCCACACGAGAGAAAGTGCTGGGCCAGGCAGAAACAGGGGTGGCGTGGAGTGCAGGGGACAATCTGAGAGCTGCAGGGCAGGGAGGTCTGCAGTGTTTGGGACTGAGTGACTGACGGGGGCAGAAAGGGGGACCTGTATCCTGGGCCATGACAGAGGGGCCAGCAGGGACCAGAGGAACACCTCCTTCTTACAGGACTCCATGGGTTTGGGCCTCTCCCCCATGGTGTGGGATGGCGCCCACCTCCATGGGTCATTCCCAGGAGACTAACAAACCCCATTCCCTGCACGGTGATGTCCAATTCAGGGCCTGAGTAAATGCTGGGTGAGCGGGCACATGAGGCCAGGGTAGTGTCACATCAAGAGGCCCTGATGCCTGGCCATGCAGAAGAAGGACTTGACTCAGAGGGTCGTGAAGACAGAGGCTAATAAGGCCTGTGGCAGTTTACTAGAACTGCCTAGAGTTAGTCTTATAACTAAGGGGGGCACATGGTCACAGTCCTTAAAAAGAGATAGCAAACATATTTCATCAGAGTAGGTATACTACAGTATGAATCAGGTCATCATGGAGGTAGCATCAGGAGACACACAGAGGAAATGACAATGAAACTGGGCTTTGAAGGATGAACAGGAGTTTGCCATTGCTAGAAGAAGGGGTAAAGGCACTGGAGGCTAATGAAAGCACATGAAAAGCATTGAGACATGGATGTGACTTTGAGAACATGCCTTCACGCTGGGTTTCCTCCTTCCCAGTCTCATTAGCCACATGTGGCCTCTTCCACTCCTGCAATTACCTTCCAGTTAAATCCAAATCTCTCTCTCTCAGGCTCTGCTTTGGGGGGAACCAAATAAGATGGGCTGTGCGGCTGGGACACAGGAAGGACGTGTTGTGCTGGCAGCTACACCACGGGAGGGAGACACACACATTTCTGAGTGTCTTCTTTGGTCCAACTCCTTGGCTGGACACCGGGGGACCAGAGGCCTTTGCCCGAGAAGCCCTCCCTTCTGGGATATGTGACAGAAGGGACAAACCAGCAGCACACGAGCCATCAGAAGCATTTTCTCTCTGCTTTTGGAGTGCGTCACGTGGGTTGGGGGCAGCAGAATGATGTTCCTAATTACATTTGGCTTAAGCTGATATTAAGTATTTGTCTCATGCCCGGATCCCAGAGTAACAGCAGAGGGAGGGCACCGTGCCAAGAGACATGACGGGTAGCTGAGAATGACAATCTGGGAGATGACTGCGGACAAGTCGCAGCTATGAGTGCAGGTGACTGGAGTTCTTGGGTTGCCCTTCAATGGCTTCCAGTGGGTCCCTAGGGCTGAAGTCCCCTCTTGAGGCTGAGCTACTCAAGGAAATCCCAATCCAGTCCCTGAATCTGATCGCTTCCGGTGTTGGACCACTGGCTGCTGCGAAATGTTTCTGGAGGCCTAGTTTACATTTCTTCTACGAGCTGAAGGTTTGCTTCGCTTGATTTGTTTTTGGTGCCATTAAACATTTGCTGAGCACCTACTGTACGCCTGGGGTATGTAGTAAGAGATGGCATGTGTTCGTACCACAGGGGAGCTGGCCACTATCTGCACCCACAGGAAGCGCGTGAACTTGAGACCAGATTCTGGGAACTGAGGCTCACAGTGCAGAACTGTGGGGTGGAGGCGGCAGGCGAGGCGGCGGGGCTGCCAGAGGACAGGTGCACTTGGGTTGACACAGAGAATGGGGAGGAGGGCAGGAGGGCCACATTTGCCTATGAAGGGCCAGGCAGAGGAGCTACCTGGGGCCTGGGCAGCATCAGCCACCCAAGAGGTTTAGAAGTCGTGGAACTGCCTCTGAGGCCTAACGGTTGCCTACCTGCCTCGCGAGACAAGGCAGCAGCGGGCCGTGGAGCTCGCAGGCTCAACACAACATCCCGGACTTGACCGAGGAAGACCTGGTTCCGAGCCAGGCTCTGTGTGATCTTGGGCAAGTCCCTCCCCTCTCTGAATCTTTACTGGGCAGCAAAGTGGGGTGCAGAGGCCCTCATCCACCTGGAGAAAGAAGCCACCAGACGGCTGCCCGCACCCCTCCAGCTATGCGGACTCATCCCCTCCTCACCTGCTCTGCCCGGGTTCTCAGAAGGGGTCCCTCCTTTCTCAGGACCTGCAGATTGTCCCTCAAATCCTCACAACAGCTCCAGAGCCGGTGTGACTCGGGACAGGATTCACTCACCACCCGGGCGCACCTGCGTCTCCCGGGCAGCGCGCACTCAGGGCTGGTGTGGACGCACGTCGCACGTCGGACGGGGCCGTCCAGCTTTTACGGCAAGGGGCTCTTCGGGGAGTTAGCAACGAAGTGGCCGGAGACCGTGGTGCGCCTCGGTCCAAGTCTCCGTCCACCCGCCCTCGCGCTGGTCCCTCCTGCGCCAAAGCACCGGGACGCTCACACGCCCGCGCCCCCCCGCTCCCCGCCACGCCCCCGGCCGCGCCCGCCCGACGCCGCGGACCTGCAGGGGGCGAGCCCGCCGCGCTCCCGGCCGTCCCGCGCGCGACTCGGCGGCGCCCCCGCCCGCGCCCCCGGGCCCGGAGCCGGGTCGCCGCCCCGCCGGCCGGCAGGTGCCAGGGCGGCCTCGCCGGGCCGCGCGTCCGGGCCCGCGGGGGTTAAGGTGCGGCCTGGCGCCGGCCCGGGCATCGCACTGCCGGCCGCGCTCCCGCCGCCTCCCCGCCTCCGCCTTTGTAGCGAGTTCCCGGCCTCTTCCTCCCCGCCCCCAGCGGCCCGCTCCCCGCTCCTTTCTTCCTGCCTCGCCTTCCTGCGGCGAGGAGCCTCATCCATTATAAATGCGCGGCCGCGGCTGACATCAGCGCCAGCGCGGCGAGCGCCCACGAGCGAGCGGTCCCCGCGCGCGGCCCGCCGGCCCGAGCGGCCCAGCCCGAGCGCGGGACCCCGCCGCCGCCCCCGCCCGCGCGCCCGCCCCCGACGTCCTGCATGACGGTCACCAAGGTAAGCCGGGACCCGGACCCACGGGCGGCGGGGGCGCGGGCGCGGGCCGGGAAGGGGTGGCGCGCCGCGCTCGCTCGCTCGCTCGCTCAGGCCGCTGGCCCTCGAGGCGGGGCGGGATGCGGCTCTGGCTCCTGCAGCCCTGCGGCTTGGACGCCGGCCCCGGCCGGCCCGGACTGCATTTTTAACCCCTGCGTGAGAGGCTGCGTTTTCCCCGCCTTCTCCCGGAGCGGGGTCGGGTGCGCGCTCGGTGGGTCCCTCCGTGGCGCGCACTGGCCGCGGGGAGCGTCGCGGCAGGGGTGGGGTGGACCGTGGCGTGGGCATGGAGCAGACCCGCGAGGAGGGGCCGCCCCACCCCACCTGCTGGGGGAGGCCACCAGCCCGGGAGCGCACTCCAAGGCCTGAGAGAGAGAGAGAGAGAGAGAAGGCGGCGCTACTCTGTTCCTGAGTAGCTCCCAGCGATGGCGAGGGTCCCTCGGTGGCCGGGTCGAAGACACAGGGAGAGGATGAGACGGCAAAGAGACTGGTGGGCATCTTGCCAGCCCTGTATTACAGCAGAGTTCTTCGGAATAATAAACCACAGGGGCCCAGGTTTATTACAGAACTTTGGGGGCTCCCCAGTGGCAGGGAGGATAGAGTTAAGAGGAGAAGGACAGATGGGGTAGTGGGAAGCGCCCAGGGTTACAGCACCAGGGGAGACCTGAGCTCGTGTCTACCTCAGATCCTTCGGGTAACTTTGGTGGTAGTGGGGCTTCTACTTTGGGCCTCAGTTTCCTCTCGTTCTAGTGAAAATGATAGTATGAGCCCTGAGGGTGGTGACAGGCAGTCGAAGAACCAATGAGATGTAGGGTGTGACCCTACTCTGTTCAGAGGCACTGTCAGCGCTGTACACAACTCAGACGGGCCTGGGTGTAGTGCTGGGTTTGGCCCTGGGTTTGGCAGCCTGCGCTCCCAGACCAGACTGCCTTTCCCAGATGCTCACTGGCTCTTGGGCTGGAAGCTGAGGCCAGAGCCGGCCAGGCAGCCCGCTGGGGTCGGAGCAGGGGGGACAGATGGAGGGCAGGGCCGCAGGTGCTGGGGTCGGGGGCTGTTCCTGGGGCTGCCCATACACTCGTGAGATCTGTCGCAGAGCCCCAGGCTCTTTCGAGTTCCTCTGGCCCAACTGCACGCTTTGCCAGTTGTCCGTATGCATGGTGGGAAATGAACCTGAGGGCGGGGGGTGCCCTCAGTGCAGGCTGCTTCTAGCCTGACTACTGTTGCACAAAGGGCGTAAGATGCTTGCTGTTTTGAAATGATACAAATGCCATTCTGCTGGGAGATTATCATCATTAAGGTTATTAAACCAGGATGCAAACAGGCGGGACCAAAGGGCAAAGGATGAGCCAGGATGGGGAGATGAAGGATGCAAGGCTGGTAATCATGGTGCTCTATATGTACTTGATTGCATGCAGCCTTTCTTCTGGAGGCCTGCAAGGAAGGTTTCCAGTTCCCTTTAGGGGAGGAAGAAGCTGAGGTTCAGAGAGGGGCGTGGCTTGCCAAAGGTCACACAGCAAGGAGGTGGCAGGACCAGAGTTTGCCTCAGGACCGCCTTGGTCTATGGCCAGCAGTCTTCCCGTGGCCGGGCGCTGGGCCCGGCGCCTTCTGTGGTGGAGGGGCAGTGCTTGGAGGCCTGGCACCTGGCAGGGATGGGACGCAGAGAGCCTGAGGGTGGGCCCCTGGCTGATAACCTGGCAGACCTGGCTTCTTAGTGTCTGGGGTTACCCACCAAGCTCCCCCACCCCATACCCGGCCCCCAGCGGGCCCCTCCATGCCACTTAACCAGTGTGGCTTGGCTTAAACCAGCTCAGAGGATTAAGTCAAATCCCCACCTTAACCCTCTCCTCGCTCGCCTTGCTGGCCCTTCATAAACCAGCACTGTTCTTGTGTTGCCCAAGGGTGACAGGAGGGACAAGAACGACACAGGCAAAGGCCTAGGGACCCTCCTGCTCCTGTAAGCCTCCTCCATGGGCCTAGGAGTAGCCACTGACCCTGAGCCTCGGATGTCTTGGCTTTTCATCCTAAATCTGCTACTCCCAGGCTGGGACCTTGGGGCAGTCGCTTCTATCCCCAGGCCTCTGCTGTTCCATCTCTAAAGTGCAGGGAGCCAGCTCAGGGCCTCCTTGATGTCTGGGATGGTCTGGTGACCCCGCAGGCAGAAGGAAAACCCTGAAGGGAGTGTAGGAGGTGGGGTCACTGTCACAAAGAGGGGGTGGGAGGCACAGGAGGGAAGAGGCCAGATGCGGATTGTCTAGCCTTGTGGCTTGCTTGGGCTAAAATGAATGACGGGGAGTTGTCTTGTGCTGCATGTTAAGTATATACATATGTAGTTAATGCAGATAAGTGTAAAACTTCTTTTTTAAAAATTGGTTATTATAACATTAAAAAAAATAAAAGTGGCTGAGCACGGTAGCACATGCCTGTAATCTCAGCACTTGGGAGGCTGAGGCAGGAGGATTGCCATGAGTTCTTGGCCAGCCTGAACTACACAGTGAGACCCTGTGTAAAAAATGAGGCCTACAGGTCAGGACTTGGAGGGTGACAGGAGCCGAGAGCTCCAACGGCCTGGGAGGTAGAGAAGAGGGAGCAGATGGCAAGTTTCTGGGTCCTCAGATTGCTTCCTGAAAGGAGCTGAGCCTCCGTTTCCCATCTAGCACTCTGTTTCAAAGAACCCTAGCAAGTATGAGGGACACAGCTGTGCAGACCTGCACTGTGACCTTCTTGCTTGGTGGCATCTATCCTGGTTATAATGTTTTAAATTGCATTTTCTTGTATGCGTTTCACTAAGCTACCTTACTTCCTTTGTGCAATAAGAATAGATGCAAAGAAGAAGAGTGTCGTAGAGGGAAGAACAGATGCGGCTTCCCAGACCACGAATGTCCATCCACAGCCACTCCTCTGCTCAGAGTCTGCCTGGGTTGCTTCCACAGGGCAAGGCAGGGACAAGTGGTGATCTTCCTGCCTCGGCCTCCTGACTGCTGAGATTACAGACATTACCACTGCTGGCCAACCTCTGCTTTTAAACATGTTTCTAAATTGCTGTCCCCTCCTTGCTGCTCGGGCTCCTTGGCAGTGACTTCCTCACTCCTAGAGCTGGGGCTTCTGGCCAGAGCTGGGCTCCTAGGGAAGGGAGGAGGTGGCTCACGGTGACCACAGGGCTCCCCTATCGCCAGGTGCGCTGTGCTGAGTTAGACACTGGTGAGCTGAGTGCTTTGCTGGTTCCCGTGCTTGTTTGGTTGGGTTGGTGCCCAGAACAGTCCCCAGAGTGGCAAGACTTGGGAGAAGGGATGTGGGCAGAGGACCCTGGCTGCTGGCATCCTCTTCCCCCTCCGCAGGAAGTACTGAGTCTGTCCCTGGCCCTGCTTTCCTGCCCCTGGCTTCTGCTGAAGGTGATAGGACCAAGGATGGTGTGGCCCTACCCAGGTAGAAACAGCTGTGTGGCAAAGCCCAGGTGTCTCCCGGGCACCTGGAGAATCACCTGGAGGGGCACAGACTGTTGGAGAAGTCACAGGGCAAAGCGAGGGAACTGAGATCCAGGTACGGCAGAGCTGTCCCTTGTCCACAGTTACCCGGTGTGGCTGGAACCTGGATCCTTCACGTTCCTGATTGGCGTGCCTCCCACCTGGCTGCCTTGTGAGGGGACCTTGGGCGGCCTGAGTCTGGCTGGGAGTTTTGGCCCTTGCAGGTTCCCCTTGGCACACCCCCGCTTCCTGCTGACAGCTGGATACCCCTCTGTTGGTGGCCTCTTCCCTTGGAGGAATAATTCAAGAGGGATCCAGGTGACCAGTGAGCCCAGGCTACACCCAGAGTCACCATGGTGAGGGGCATCCCAGGCCTCGGGCCTCCAGTCTCCCCAGGAGACGCCTGACCCTCAGACACTCTATGCCCCAGTGCCTCTTTCCTGTCTGGGGAAAGGTCCCGCGTGTCACTGAGCCTTGGTCAAATGGCCCAGAGGTCCCAGCACACGCGAGCTGCCAGACCCTGGGAGAGGGTGGGCTCTGCCGTTCCCCAGTCCTTCTGGGTGTCGAATCCTGGTGCCGAAGCTGTGTGTCCACCATTCACCCAGCTCGCACCTTGGGAACAATGTGTTTGGGCCTTCGTGACGCACAGCACATACGCTGCGGCCCCTGCCACGTAGGACCTTAGAGAACACAGATGTGGGCCCAAGTTCTGAGTTGGGAGTCTCAAGGTCTTGTGGGTGCCAGGCGGGAGTGGTTGTCTTGCTCGCGCGCTATAAGCGCTCATTGCAGGCTTATTGCTTCCTCAGTGTGTCTCTTGCTAGGCAGCTAAACTTGGTCTCCAGAAAAGCCTTCAGGCAGTCTGTTTCTGACAGTGTCTGGAGGCCCCGTGTTCTCTTGGCCTGGGCCACAGCCACCTTGGCACCTGTGACTGTTCTCAGAGGCGTCTGGGAGGGACGGGAGTCGGTGCCGACCAGAGCTTGGCCAGGTGGGAGCTGGATGCTGGCGGGATCCATGGCCTGGCAGTACCGGGCCTGGCAGCACCGCTGCAATGGAGTGAGTTTTTCCACTTCTCCACCGGCCAGCACGAGTGGAGGAACACGGGCTCCTGGCACCAGGCAGCCCAGAGTCTGATCTGGCTGCACCCAGCCACAGGACTTGTCTGGTGTCCTGGAGATGAGAGAATGTGCGCCTTTCCTACGCGCCCAGCCTGGTTCCTTCCCCCTTCTCCATTAGCTCCCTGGAGTCCCCCTTCCTTGCCTTAGCAGCTGGCATGGGGCAAGCCTGCCAGGGAGGGACAGCTGCAAATCCAGTGGCTTCCACATGAAAAGAAGCTGTTCAGAATGAGCCTGTGCTTTGTGAGCCTGGAGTGTGGGACCAGCTGCTCGGGAGGGAGGAGCAGCCCCCTTCCCCGCCCCTCCCCCTCTTCATTCCTCCCCTTCTTGAGCCCTATGGAGGCCCCTGGAGGGACTTTGTAATTGGTTTCTGGCTGGCACCCTCCTTCCAATTAATTAAGGAAGCGCCAGGAGGCTCCTGGTTGTGGGCGTGCGTTCTTGCATGGGATCCTGCAGCCGTGGGGAGGGGGCCCGCTGGTCACAGAGGAATAAACAGTCTGGGTGGAGAGTCGATGCGGTCAGAGGTGCAGCCGATGCTCTGACTTGGGGCCAGAACCTTTGCAATCTGAACGTCACTGTCCCCAACCCAGGAAGCTGCATCATGGTCCCCAGGATAATAAGTTATTAAGTGGGCGTTGGGTTCACAAACCAGGAGGCCGATGAGATCCTGTCATCTGTCCCATTTGCCAGAGAAGGAAATCGAGGCTTAGCATTGGGAGGTGAACAGCTCACAGTTGGACCCACCGGGAGTGGAGCAGGATCTGCCTTCCTCTGACTTCTGGGCCTCTCCTCCTGGTGCGGAATGCTACTGTGTTCCTGCTGCCCAAAGCGCGGGCTCCTCTTGGGGACATCTGGATGTGCTTGACACATCTGGTGACCCAGGGGTGACACCTGTGGACCTGTCCTGCTCTGCCCTGTGCTGAGGGGAGCCACCAGCCTGAGGATGGTCGTGGGGCGACAAGGGCACCCTGCACGCGGCGTCTGACACTGGTCTGTGGGCAGGGTGCCAGCCTGGGGCAGAACAAGGTGAGAAAGGACGGGGCTGTGCCTCTGTTTCCATGGAACCGGCTTTGTTTAGAGAATGCAGGTGTCTGGGCCAGGCCTGCAGCCCACACTGGAAGCAGCCGCCTGTCTCAGAGGCCCCTCATTATCAAGGGGCCAGGGACTAAGAGCGCAGGCTTTGGCGTCAGACCTGCTGTGTGTATTTGGGCAAGTTGCCTAACCTTTCTGCTCATCTGTTTCCCCATCTATTTGTCGGGATTGGCAATCGGGGCACTTAAAAGGATTGTAACTAAGCAGAGGGGAGCAGGTCCAGGGGAGGCACTTCCCGTGTGCCTAGCCCCGAGTGTCAGCTGTTACCGTAGGAGGAAGACGGGAATCAGTGTGTGTCTGGGTTAGGAGCGAGCATTACTAGGCGCCTGCCTCTGTCCAGCCTCTGTCCAGCCTCATGGCCCGAAGTGGAGGGTGACATATCTGGGGGCAAAAAGAGCTCACTGTGGTGGCTTCCTGTGTTTCAAGAGGGATGAGCCATGATACGTGTGTGTGAGCTCACTGTATCTGTACAGCAGCGTCTTCGCATAGGAAGCTGATGTTCATCTTCGCTTTACACATGAAAAACAGGCACAGAGGGGTCAGCTAACCTGCAGAAAGTCACCCAGCAAAGTGGAATGGAGGTTGGTCCAGGCGCGGCCCTGCCTCTGGCACCCTTTCCTCCCCTCCCTGCTGCTGGAAATGGTAAAGGTGGCTTGAGTCTGGGCTACTTCTCAAGCTGACCCAGGGAAAGGGGTGAGGAAGGGCCAAGTTCAGGGAATCTCTGATATCTCCCTGGCCTTATATGGAGGGCGGGGGGCCTCTTGGCTCCCAGGAGCAGTTGAGGGCCATGATTTCTCCAAAAGGAAACTTTAGCAGGAAAATATCTGCCTTATATTGTTAATGGGCTCAATTATGACCAGGTTTGTTCTACAGGTCTTTCTTATTATCTAGACTGGGGTTTGATCTTTAAAGTAAAACTATAGGGGAAAATGGATGACGGATGGGTGGATGGATGGATGGATGGACAGACAGAGGGATAGAGGGAGGGATAGAGCGGTGGATGCTAAAAGGCCATTTGCCTTTCATTTGGCTTCTGTCTTGGCAGGGCTCAGGGATCTCAAGTGTTGCTCATGGTACTCAGGCCACAGGCCTAATCACTGTCCCCTGCCTGCGACACATGGTCACCAAAGGCTCCGGCCTCCCAGAATTGGGGTACAGGGGCTCCGTCTTTCCCCGGGTGCAGGTCCCGGCTTCTAGGGCATGGACAGATGGCAGTGCCCACGGTAGAACCGGCTGACCCTTGCACAGTGCTTGGTCTGCACCAAGCGCAAAGAGTGACTTACTGGCCGGGGCGCAGGTCAGTGGTGAAGTGCTTGTCTAGAAAGCACCATGTCTTGGATTTGCTTCCCAGCCCTGCAAATTTTTTAAAAGTGTTTTATATTATTAATATAGTTCGTTTTCCTGACAGCTATCAGATTTGTGCTGTTATTAGTCCCCTTTCTATAGCTGCAGAAACAGAGCCCCAGAGAAAGAAAGGAGGTGACTTACTAAGGTCATACAGGTGTTCAGGGGCTCAGCTGCCCCCAGGAGACCTTGTCTGCCACTCTGTCCAGCTGGTGGGAGTCTTCCTGGGGCACTGCAGCCGGAACCCTGGAGGCAGAAGACACAGCCCGCCCTTGCCTCTGCCACTTCCTGTGTGACCCCGGGTTAGTTCCTGAGCCTCTCTGAACCAGCTGCTTTGTAGTGGTGCTGTAGGCTGTAAGTACTGTACAACAAAAGGTACTTGGTTGATGTCGTGGAGCGGGATGGCTTAGGGTCCTGTCTGAGTGTGCCCATCACTCTCCCTCCTTCACTGTATTCCTGGCCTTCGGATCTCCACAGTTCCACTGAAGCTAGCCCACTCCCCCCATGCTGTAGCCACTTCAGAGTTGATTCACAGTGTGTGGGTGGAAGGGAGCTTGTCTCTTCCAAACGGCCTGTTTCTGCTCTGCCGAGCTAGTTGGGTACAGATGAAAAGTGCATGTTCTGTCTATTTTGGCTGTTTTAATATGCTTGGGACAGATAATCTGGCTGTACAGATTCGCTGTCCTGCTTTGATTTGAAAAGTCAGCCAAATAAAGCATCGAGACCTTGATGTGTTTTGTCCTGGCTCTCCTGGGAAAGCGGGGAGTGGGGTCCCCCGGCACGGTCCTGCCCTGGTCCTCGCAGGTCTCTAGTCCAAAGAGCTGGACCTTTGTCACAGAGACGGCCCAATCTGGGGCCCAGTCCTGCGCTTTTCCAGGAAGGAATATGCTCTATAAGCTCAAAGCATTTGCAGTTCTGGAATCTCCTGGAATTTCCAGGAGGTGGAGCAGCTGACGGAAATAGAGGTGTCTGCAGGAAGACAAAGGGATTGAATTCCTGTGTCTTTTGCTTAGCTGGTGAAGAAAGTTCTGCTTATGCTGCCCCGCTGACCTCCGGGTGAAAGGTCAGCTTCCGGGAATGCACCCGGAAGTTTGGGGCCAAGAAATTTGGGATTCTGGAGAAGGGGATTTCTGTATACCTGGGGCCATCTGATAACTTTTTTTTTTTTTGGTGACAAATCTGTCGTCTGAAGATCCTGAGTGTACTTTACCGCCTCAGTCATCAGAATATCTGGGAACAAACTCAAGTTGTTATGGATAGAGGTGGCTTGGGGCCTGAGCTGTCCTGTTAAGGGGCTCTCTGGGGATCGGGATTCTGAGCCCAGGACTCCGTGGGCACCCACACTCCAGTACCTGGCCAGCAGCTGGTTCTCTTCTTGCTCTTATTTCATGAGCGTGAGCTGTGGCTCCCTAGGCCGGCTGTGAGCTTGCGGAGGCCAGGGGCTGTGCCTCCTCTTTCAGCACCTTTCACAGTACTTGCCAAAGGGCTCTGCACAGGCTTCGGGGTACCAGGCACGGACACACAAGATTTGGTCAGATTCAGAGCAAGCCTAAAATATCCCTGGATGTTGCTGCTCCACCTAAATCCTCACTCTCATAGATCCGTGAACTGCTGGAGCCAGCGGGGCTGTGGAAGCCTATGGTGGACACCCCACTTTGCAGAGGGGGACATGGAAGCACAGAAGCCCAGCCCACAAGGGCACAGGGAGATGTGGGGTTGGTTGCCAGTCTCCCTCTCCCAAGTTCATTCAGTATACCAGGTTTTCTAGGCTTCTGGTAGCTGCCTGATGTTGGGAGGCCAAGGGCTGACTCCTAAGTGGAGGAGGAAAAGTCCAGAAAGAGACTTTGAGAACTTAAAGGGCCCCCGAGTGGCGAGCTTTGCACCCAGGGACCAGCCAGGAGCGCTCTGTCCCAATCGATGGTGGCAGAGATGGGAGGAGCAACTCTGCGCTCTTCCTGCCCAGTCACCAGGCTGTGATTACTGAGGTCTGGCAGCCAGTGGCTCTACGTGTCTGGCTGCCACGGTGGCCACCCTGATGGCCTGGGGCCAGCCCTCCCTCCTGGCACCATGGGCAGCTGCAGTCTCTCCCTTCTTTTATCTCTGAAACCATGAGAAGTGCCGCTAGATCGGGAGCCTGCGTTGCTAAGAGCTTTCCTCTGGCCAGACTTTATCACAGGCTAGAGAAGTCTCTCTGCCAAGTTTTCCCTGGAACTTTGGCTGGGAGGAAGGGGGAGGAGCAGAACGGGGTGGAGGGAAGCAGAGGGATGCTCAGGAGCCGTGAACAAAGCCACCCCTCCAAGGCCAGGGGGAACCCAGGTGCTGGAGCAGCGAGGCTGCAGGCTGTGTGGGCTTCAGCCTTAGAGTACCAATGGAAACCACCCAGTGAGGCTGTTCGGGGTCTGTCCCCCACGTTGTGCACTGGCCATCTGTTATCTCCCAACTCTGCTGTTGTGTCTACTTTACAGATGGGGAAACTGAGTCTTGGGGAAGATGTGCTTATAGCAGGGTAGCAGGGAATGGGACCTGACCCTGATATAGCTGATGGTACAGCTTCCTGTACACACAAAAGCTTTGCAGGGAGATGGCGTGCACTAGAGGGATCTCCACACTGGCTGCCCACCTTGCCCGCTGCGCCACTGTGCATGCAGAACCCATTTGCAGAGGGCTAGGTGCCCGGGCTAGGTGCCATGGGTGCCAGGGATGCAGGGATGTTGGGAAGGGAGGCTGATGGAGCAGCCACAGGAGGGCTGGAGAGGCAGGTAGGAGCCACGAGAGCTTTGGATGCCATGCAGGGGGCAGGGGCTGCATCCTGTGGGCATTCTGGGGAGTCCTAGAGGACTCTTAAGCAAAGATCCCCTGATTGTGTGGGGACCTGAGTGTTCTGCCGCAGGCCATGTTCCCCAGAGGCAGAGGCAGGGTGGGAAGGGTTTCAGGCCTCCAGCCCCGATTTCCCCAAGGGCTCTCCCCGTGCCTGGTTTGAGCTCTGTCTGTGCTTCCAAGGAGACGCCCTGCCCAGTCCCCTTGCTGTCCCGGCCTTTCCCATCCACCTGGGCTTCAGGAATGGCTGGATCAGGTGGAAAAAGAAAGGAGGGGCGGAGCCGGCCAGGAAGACCTAGTCACAGCATAGTGACAGCGTGGGATTCAGAAGCTCTCTGGATATCCCAGCCCTCACACTGCCAGTCTGCATGATCCCGGCTTGCTCATTCCCCGCACTGGCTGGGACTTGGTTTCCCCAGCTGTCTGGAAGGACCTCGGGAAAGAACCAGCTCACGGGCATGAGAACTGTGTAATGTTTGCTTTTATGTTTTACTGTCTCTGTCTTGAAATTCTTTGTGACTTCAAACAGGGGCAGTGGGGTTACAGAGGCTGCCCTAACTCTTGGACAGCTGCAGATGTTGGAACAATGAGAGCTCATGTGGGACAGTGTCCCAAGAGTGGTTCTTAGGCGGCAGTGGCAGAGAGCCACGAGGGAGCTCAAGGGAAAGGGGACGTCATCATAGGCTGGAGTAGTCTTGAGTATCTTCCTGGAGGAGGTGGCCCCAGGAGCCAACCTGAAGAGGGAGAGAGCAGAAGGGAAGGGAAGGCAAAGCACCTAGGAAAAGGAAGGACTAGTCTAGGGGAGCGAGTGTCCAGAGAGCTGTGGGAGGCTGGGGTGGGGCTAGATCGGGAAATACAGGAAATGACCATTAGAGACTCCAAAGCCTGTCAGCACCAGGGAGCCAGTGAAGGTTCTGGATCCAAGAATAACACGGGTGATAAATAAGAGGGGCGTTTGGGGGGATTTTCTTTGGTGAGAGGTGGCCTTCTTCAGCCGCAGCTCTGCCTGTCTGGTCCTTTAGCCCTGCCCTCCCTACCCCCTACCCCCATGGGCGGTGCCTGTCTGTGGGGGGAACCTGGCAGCCGGGCAGCAGCGATTGAAGCGTCCCCAAGAACAGCAGACGCTGCTGTATGGTCGTTTCCTCCCACTTCAAGGAACAGCAGTCGTTCGGGTGGGTGAGTGGGGGCCCTGCTCTCTGCAGGCCCCGAGGGAAGCCACCCCCCTGCCCTCTAGCCTCTCCCATGTCCGGGCGGAGGCTGCAGTACTTGGGTGGGGGCGCGGCAGCACCCTTTCTGTATCAGCAGCAGCAGATCAAAAGCACATCTGTTTGTCCCTCCAGAACTACTTCTGCAGGCAGATGAGAAAGTGGCTGTGTTTTTGGGACTCATCGTCCAGGGGAAAAGCCCCAGGGAGTGGGGATGGGGTTTCTTTGGGTTTGAAGCCCAACCAAGGTGTGAGCTTGCAAATGAAGGGGTGGGATTTCTAGGGAGGTCCACAGCCCTGTCACCTTCCTACCTGGAATCCCCAGGAACCTTTCAGCATCCTCTTTCCTGGCTGCTTCACATAATAACCACTGGAATCGCAGCCTGTGTCTGGCCTGGACTCTGCCTCTGACATGCTGTGTGACCATGGGCAAGTTGCTTAGCTTCTCTGGGCCTTTGCTTCCAACCTTGAAAGGAGTGCGGTATCAGTCCAGGTTGGCCCGCCCCCTTGGTGCTTGCAGTCCCTGAGCTGGGAAGTGTAGTGACTCTGAGATGTGAGGTGGGCTGAGGAAGCCTTGAAGCACTCCAAGGTCCCAGGCATGGCTGTGTTCAAGGCTAGAGATCTGCTGAGAGCCCAGACCACCCTACCCTGCCTCAGGGGGCAGAGGGGCCCCTTCCCTTCTTCCTCTTTGGGCTAAGCCTCATCCCTGGGAATGCAGGCAGGATTTCCTCCCAGGAAGGGAACAGGGTGTCCGGTTTACATCCCCAGGGAGCCCGGGCACTGAGGGGCAGGATAGCACTTCCTCCTGCAGCGGGACAGTCGTCTTCAGACGTGGAATCCCACGGCCCTGAGCCCTGTGCTGCTGGAGGCCTCAGATGCCTGCTATTCCCTCCCCGGGGCCGAGACCCACCCGCAGCTCAGCCCTGATGTGGGCCAGAGCTCTGTTCTCAACTGTGACTGGCTGGCTCTTTCCCAGGATGGACCTCCTAAGAGGGCAAAGTTAACAGCAGTTATTAGAACAATCCACATCTGCATTCACACTATCTCCCCTTAAGCCCATGGTCTGTGCCAGGCACTGTGCAGGCTCTGGGGACACAGAGAAGGGACCGATTTTCCCAGCTGTAAAGGGGTTGGATTCCGCCTGGGAGGTGCACAGCAGGGAGACTGGAGGAAGTGACTGGATGGGGGCTGGATGAGACTGGACATGGGGTTTCTGGACATGGGGAGACCAGACCAGGCAGCTAGGAGGAGGCGGTGGCTTTGGCTTTGGAAGGCAGGCTGGGTTGACTCTAGAAGCAGCCGGAGTTGAGGCGGGACCACAGTGCTGTGAGCGTTGAGGTGTCCTGAACCTTGGGGCTGCCCAGCAAGGGCTAGGAAGGTGGGGTGTAGGGGCCAGGTGGGAGGCAGGCAGAGGCTGGGCTGAGGTGTGTGAGGGGTGCTGCCCCTGGGCCTTGTGCCTCCTCTGCACTCAGGGACATGTCTGGAAGGAGCCTTTGGTAGCACAGGGATGTGATGGAGTCCTGAGAGTCCATGGCTGTCCACACTCATTCAGCACAGACTGCTGGTGACTGTTCTAGGTGCCGGGACACAGATCATCAGCAAGCAGAACGGACAGGTCCCTGCCCTGGGGGACAGGCCCAGAGGGTGAGGACAGCACAGAAAAGGCCATTAAGAAAAAGGCAGGAGCAAGGGGCAGAGGAGTAGGCAGATCTGCTGAGGGGATGCGGGGACGCCTGGGGCTGGAGAGGAACATGGAGCCACACACGGAATCTGGGGGACATCTTTCTGGCCAAGAGCAGCAAGCTGAAAGGCTTGGAGGAACCTGCCTGCCACCTAACACACCATGATGGGGCTCGTCTGAGGGTCAGAAAGCAGGCCGAAGAGGAAGTACGGTCCTGCCTACTGCAAGGCTGGCACATGCTAGGTGCTCACTGGTGTTTGTCAAATGTCTGTTTGAGAATGACTGCCTCAGGAGCTGTGGGGAAGACTCGGAAGAGGGGATTAAGGCTGGAGGGGATTAAGGCTGGAGGCCTGGAGCCCAGCAGCCCTGTTGAGCCATGAGGATCTGAACCAAGGAGCCCTCTGTGGAGACAGAGGGCTCGGCATTGCCACAGCGGGCCCTGGCTCGCCTCTGTGGCCACCCAAGGGGCCCAGCCCCTGACCCCAGGTGCCTGCTGCAGACTGGGCCCCGCCTCAGTCTGTGGAGTCCTCTGGGGCCACCAAGCCGTGCCGGCCTCACCTCATTAGTATTTTGAGCAGAAGCATATTTCTTCTCTCTCCTCTAGGGAAATGGTGCCCTGCTTGCTTCAAATTGGGTAAAACCAAAGAGCAATTAAGAGGTACAATCTACTCGGTCAAGGAGACATGACAGAGTACTGGCTTTTTCCCTGCTGGGCCGGCCTGGTTCTGGGGGGTGGGGAGAGGAGAGGCCATGGGATCACATCCACCACTAACAGACGCTGGAGATGCAGAGGGGTCCCCCGAGCATCCCATGTCCCAGGGCCATGTTTTGTCCCCTTGCCCTAAGCCAGGAAGCTGGGGAGGTGGGCTCTATTATGTCCATTTGTGGATGAGGAAACTGAGGCTCAGAGGGCTGGGCACGCGCCCAAGGTCACACAGCCCCAGCGTCTGCCACATTCCTGGTGCACTGCGGAGTTGCCGAGAGCCTTAATTGCCTGGCATTTGGCCTTTCAAAGCATTGCTTTTAGCCAATCGCTTCTAATTTCTGCTTCCTCCCATCAAAAGAAAAAAAATAAAGACCTAACAAGCCAAATCCTCCGTTGCTATGGAACTGAGACGCGTCACCAGAGTTACTGTTGCGAAGCAGGGCAGAGAGGAGGCGCGGGCCAAAGTCCAGACTGTGGCTCTGTCCCTGTCCGCATCCTGGGGCTGCACAGTAACACCACTGCTTCTGCGTCCGGGGCAGCTGACCAATGGGGGGCCCTGGTGGAGGTCCAGGCCCAAGGCCCAGGCTGGCCGGGGGGAAGCAGGCGGGTGGATGAGGAGAGCAAGCTGCAGGCTGACTGTGTGTGTCTGGAGGCTTGGCCGTCTGTTCCTCTGTTGTGTGTGGCTGGTGGTTTTTGCTGATAACGGCCTCCTGGAGAGAAATTGATCTGAGGGTAGCACTGTGGTGTTTTTCTGCAGAGTAGACCTGCGTTCTAGATAGGTGGACCTCAGGGAGGGTAGGGGAGTTGAGTGCCCTGGTGAGCGTGGGCTGCCTGCCTGCCCGCCCCTTTCTTGTCTTGGAATCCCCAGGCTCAGATGGCCCTTGTGCAGCAGGCTTCTGTCCCCCAACTCTTTAAGTCTCATTTTAATGCCCTAGCAACCTGGAGTGCACTTGCACCCTCTCTACTGAGTTCTCTGCTGTGGAGGAGGACATAGATCTGAAGGTGTCTTGTCTCCCCCACCAGAGGATGAGCCCTGGGCCTTGCCTGGGAGGGAGAGTGTGTTAAGGTTTACATCTAGATGTCCCCCAAGGCCTCAGGCACACATAGATGGAGCTTTTCCAAGTGATGGGGTTATGAGGACATCAGAACTGGCCTGCTGATTGGAAGAGGTGGGTGAATGAGGGGGTGGCCTTGAGGGGTGTGTCTCCCTTAACCCCTCCTTCCTTCCTCCCTTCTGTTTCCTGCTTGCCATGAGGTGAGCAGCCTTCTTCCACCAGACCCTTCCACCTCACCTTCCTGCCTTGGTGTCAGCCAACTGTGAACTAAAAACGTGAACCAAATAGTCCTCTCTCCCTTTCAGTTGTAGGTGTCCAGCATTGTATCCCAGAGAGGAGCAAAGTGACTGGGACAGGGTGTGAGACCAGAGACCCTGGGGAGCTCCCCCCGTGCCTGGCCTGTAGATGCTCTATTAGAGAACAGCGCCTGGCCAATTTGCAGGGTTTGTGCGGGTACAGAAATGTGTCCCGGCTGTACCGTGTAGCTTCGGCCATGTGAAGAGTATCTGTTGGCACCTTCATCAGCGGGGTAGATGAAGTCCCTGGAAAGATCCTGGGACAGACTGAGGGAGCTTATTCTTCCTTCTCCCACCCTGCTGGGCCGTTCGGACAGAGATGCTCTGGAAAAATTCTTAAAGGAGGGAAAATGCTCCCCAGGGCCTGTCTGACCTCCTGCCCTGGAAAGGCAGTGTTCTGGTGACCCAGTGACAGCAGTGTGCCCTCCAGGTACTTCCCTCCCCTGGGAGGCTACCATATGCTTTCCGGACGTCCGGGTCTCATTATGCTCCGACTCAAAAATTCATCTTGTCTAATTGTGCGCGAGGCCCGAGTGAATTCAGTCTGTTAGCTAAGCTCTGTGGGCCTGGAGTCTCCATGGCAACCGGGGATGCGTCCTAATGAACTGCGTCCTTGGAGACTGGCTGGGGGGGGTCTCCTGCCTGCCCCTTCATTTCAGGTGAGGCCCCCACTTTGGAGGGGCCTTGGGGCTGCGAGGGGGTGTGGAGCCCCCATCCACCCCAGGACTGCAGGGAGGGGAGACCCTCAAAGATGATCCTGCAGCCTCGTTACTGACCAGGATTTCCTCAATAAACAGGGCTTTAGTTAAAAACCACACACACACACACACACACACACACACACACACACACACACAGAGAGAGCACACCAAAGTCCAGGAGCTTAAGCACAGCTGGTTTGGCATATCTCTCTCAAACGTGGAAGTTGCAGGCCTCCTTAGAGACCTAAGCCCACTGTCACCCCCTCCAGGAAGCCTTCCCGGAGCGTCTGTCTCCCAGCCCCGTCTGGGATGATGCCTGGTCAGTTCGTGGCCGCCTTTTCCAGCACGGGATGCCCAGGCATGGACTTCCCTGAGTTCTTCATACTGTACTCCCTTCCCAGGAGGTGACGAGTTCCTTCCTGTACCCCAGGTTCCCACTGGAGTCCCAAACCTGTGGTCCTTGTCAGCAGCCCCTGTCTGACCTCGGTCCACTCCTGGGTTGCCTCCCACGATGGTGATAATGGCCGAGGAGGAGGAGAGCAGTGGAGGGGGAAGGCATCTGTTTGAGGAGCAGAGAAGAAAGGGAGACTCTGGCAGACTCTGCCTCCTTTTTGCTGTCCCCCACTTGCTGGCCCTGCAGCCTCCAGCCTGGTCACCCCAGGAAGACCATGTGTGTGAGGTGAGATGGGGAAGAGCTGCAGACCCAGCAATTCTCGGCTTCCTGCTGATTTTGGGGTTTCTAGAAGTGACCTGGAGAGGTAGGAATGAGTGTGGAGGAGGCTACCTGGCTGCCTTTTAATTAAAAGGGACAGGACACTTCCCCGCTGGCCTTTTGGACAGCAGCCTTCCTGCGGTGTGTGGTGTGGGGGCGCGGGGTGGTGTGCAGGTGTGGAGTGCAGCCTGGAAAATCTATCAGAAGGCCCAGGTTGCCAGCAGCTCCTCCACACCCACCTTCCTTAGACTACGACACTTTCGGCATCTGCCATGCCACGTGCTATGCCCGGCCCGGAGGTCGAGGGGCCCCATTTGGTCAGCATTGCCCAAGTGTTGCCTGTGAGCCAGGCCTTGGGTGGGCACTGAAGAGAAAATCTATTTTGTGGCAAGGAGCTCAGGGCCAAGGGGAGGGTGGAGTGGGGTGTGCGGGTGTCACCAGGCAGCCACTAGTGCACTGTGTTAGGGGTGCCGGGAGGAGGACCAGTGAACTATTCTGAGCTCCCCCAAAGGAGGTGGAAGAGGGCAAGTGACAGAGGCAGAGGGAATGGGAGTGTGCGCAAAGGCCCTGGGAAGAGAACCAGGGAGCTGGGAGGAGTGGGAACAAGGCGGGTGCAGTGGAGACCTCGTTATGCCCCACCAGGGCTGAGGCCAAGGTGGCATCACAATCTGGTCCATTGCAGTCCATCCTGGTCTTGGACTCTCCCCCAAAGTGGGGATGGTGGGAGGTGTTTACTGGCTGTGTGCAGGGGAGGGATGCTAGATTTATGTTTTAAAAAGACCACTCTGATCTAAAATTTTATTTTATTTGGTTTTTTGAGAAAGGATCTTACTACATAGTCCAGCTTGGCCTCAAACTCACAGTGATCTTCCTGCCTCAGCCTGCCCCCATGTCCAGCCTGAATTTTTAAAATTTATTTAAAAATAACAGTGTTGCAGGATTAGGATATTTGGACCTGTGCCAGTTTGGGGTTGGCCTCAGACCATGCACCTTTTCCCTAGATATTCTAATTCACCCTGATAGGGAAATTTCAGGCCCTTTGGTGAAAGGTCTCTTGCTGTGGCTTTAAGCAGCAAATAGGGTTCAGCTGTAATCTGCACAGTTCTCAGGGCTCTAATCCATGTGGCCTGTGGGAGCCCTGTGCCTTTGCCTGCTCTGGGGTCCCCTACTTTGCTGTGCCCGCTATGGGGATGGTAGTTAAGCCCTGTGACCGAGTGGGAGGCTCCCGAGGCCACCCACGCCTACCTTCACCCCAGCTGCCGAGAGGCAGCGCCTTCCTGCTGCCCATGCCATGTTCATGGAAGGCTGCCTGTTTCCTGGGCTCAGAGGGACTGTGTGTGTGAACCCTGCAGGCACACATTGCTTTCTCTTCTTGGCACCTGCGGCGTTTATTTTCTGGGACATTTGCAATTCTTCTGCCTAGAAGCAGCTGCCTGCTCGGGGCGACACCATCCGGTTCCCCTGAGCGGAAAGGCATTTGTCTGGGGTCTGTTAGGACTGGCAGTGAGAAATGTCGGCAGTCTGGGGTCAGGGGGGCCAAGAGGCAGAGAGGAGAGCAGCTGTCTTGGCCGGAATGAGGATGCTGAATTGTGCGCTGGAACTGGGCACCGCCAAAGCCCCAGGGGCGGCCCAGTGCGGGGCTCACAGAGAGTGGTGCACGGCTGAGTGTTTGGCCAAAGGAATGAATGAATTGAATGAATGGATGAATGGGAAGGCATGAGCAGGCCAGTGAATATATGCATGTGTTTTAGTTATTTTTCTCTC
>PVJO010015628.1:0-44661 GCA_004026905.1 Hystrix cristata
AGCTGGCACCAAGCCCCTAGGTTGACCCTGTACAGGGCGGGCTTTAGAAACCCCAGCTTTCAAAAGGTATGTATTTGAAAGCTTTCACTGAGTTCACATCAGTGGCTCCTCTGGTTTGGGGCTGCAGCCAAAAAGTAGTGCTAGAGATCCCTTGGTGGACTTTGATACTAACCAAAATGTGACTCTGTAAAATGCTGTAAAATGGATTACATCTAGGAAATACACATGCACACAATCTTCATCTGCCCCTTATAGAATTCCAACAAACAGTGGTTACTCACCAGCCTCTTAAATGCTCTTAGAGCAGCTGCCACTCTTAAAGCACAGGCAAGGTTTCCCCAGCACCTTCTGGTTAATCCCTCACTGAAGTCAGTGGGAATGCTGGCCAGATAGGCAGTTAGATTCCTTTCTGGAGATGGATCTCTGATTGTGTAGAACCAATGAAAGCTAAGAGAGCAACTCAGGGCCACGGTGGGGCCGGCTCCCCGGTGGGCACCCAAAGGCTCCTCAGAGGAAGTTGGGTCCCGACAGCCCAACTGAATAACCTGCAGAGGGATCTCCACTTATCCGTCATCCCCCCTACGCTCCTCTGTGAGGCGAGAGGGAAGACTCTGTGGGTGACCTCCTTTTATTCTCTGTCCCAGAGCGACCTGGGAAAGTTTTGCTAGGATGAAGGTCTAAGTTAAAGTGAACCTCCACAAGTTTTTTTCTTTCCATTCCAACTCACTGGGAGTTAGCTTTGGAGCTCCTTGGCTCGCTAGACCACAGGAGGACCTCCCTCTAGGAGTCTTCTAAGCAGCCTTCCTCTTTCGTGTGAATGTAAGAGAGGAAAACTGATAAATGTGCCTCTGCTAACATGCAATTTGTGATTGCTAGACAACAAGTACGGATTTGAGTCTGTGAGTTTCTTAAGTGGGTTTAAGTAAGGCTTAGCCAGTACTGCTATAGAAGAAATTTCCTAGGTGACTAGATAAAAAATCCAAAATGTTTGGGAGACCTTTGCCCTGGTGCCCAGGGGTGAGATTTTATTCTGGACTAGTACTCATCTCCACCTATCCTCGGAAGTGATAGATCTCCTCTGCAGTCTAGGATTTCCGGTGTAGCTGGTCACTTTCTGTCATTATTCACTTAGGGTAATTGGACCATTGAAATAAGGCCCTGGTTAAATCCCTCCCACCTCCTCCTTCTCTCCTCCCATTTGTTAGGGTCCCCACAAACTCTAACAAATTGGTTAGATATATCAAATAGGACAGGCTTTCTTCAGAATCGGGGGGAGACTTCTGTACTCCAGTGGATGTAAAAGAGATCATCATATTCAGTCTCTTATATGGGGTGCTGAGCAATTGGACTGCCCCTGAATGTCCTTTTAAGCACTAAAGAGAATGAGCTGCCCAGAGTTTAATAAAAAGGCCCTCAACTTTTACTGCACTAGAGCTTGGTGAGGATATTCCCTGGTGGACCTAAGAAAGGTGGCCAGGTGGCTGGGTGGGGGCTATAGATTATAATACCATCTGTCAATTAGACCGATTTTGGAAAAAAAAAAGTGAGGAAAAGCAGCTTATATTCAATCATTCTTCAGTCTCAAAAGTCACCCTGAGTAGATGTCACAGTGCTCCGTTGACCTGCCCCAGTTAGCTGATTTGGGACCAGTCTCCTCCTTGTGTGGTGAGTGGGGAGGGGCCCAACCTTGGGGGCTCAGCAGGGCAAGAACACAACCCAGGGAGGCCCCCCCGCTTTGTGTTCCTCGTTCTTTAAAACACAGGCAGAGAGAGAGAAAAGAGGAACTCCGCATATGGGTTATATCATCAACCGAAAGACTGGTTGTGCTATGGCCAAATACATCTGTGTGCTCTCTGGTTTATAAACAGTTGTCTTATGTGTGGTTGTCTGTCTGTCTGTGACTGGTCACACTGCCTACAGCTTTTTTTTTTTTTTTTGAGCTCAGTGGGGTTTTTTTTCTTTCCTTTTTGCTTTTTTGAGATCTTCATGGAAAATGGTTTGTATAGGTTAAAATACTTAGTCAACTGAAATGATGTGGAGTGGTTTTAAAAATACAATGCCTTTTGCTGTCTGTGTATAATAACTTGAGAGTCTTTTATTGGTCAAAAATAATGTGTTAATTGTTATGATCCAGTTCTCATAGGTCATCTAAAGTTTTTTTTTTTTTGAGGTATTAAATGGGCACCCCCTTAGGCTTAAGAAAACAGCTGAGAGCAACTCTCCTTGGTGAATAAAGGAGCAGCTGCCTGCAAACATTTTATTCCAGCCTTTGTTCACTAATGGGATCCCCGGTAGTTTCCATAGCCTTATGGGAAACATATCCCAATGAACACTGCTAAATATAATACATTCATGTCAGTTATTACCAAAGGGTTCAATTCTCTGTGGATAAAACAATAAGATTTTCTTATTAAAAGATGCTCTGGGTACACGACTAAATTAAGGGATAAAGTTTTCCGTTTAGCTGTGACACTCATTACTGTTGATTCCATGATGTACTAAATGTATTCATGCCTTCTGCAGTACAGGTTTTCAATGATATACAACTAGGGTTGCCTATGGTGCTAAGTTTTTTTTTCTTTTAGACTCAGATATCTGCTTTTTTCTTACTTGTGTTCCAGCTACTTGTAATAAGAGGTACATGTCAAGCCAGTATGAGACCACCAGCCAAATAATAATTCTCTTTTTCAAGACTTATGTGATGTGCATGTTATGTGTCACTACATTTAGAGATGCTCAAGCACTGAGTAGTCCAGATAATGTCACACTAAAAATGAAAGACTTTCCCAAGATGAAATAACTTGATGTCTACTGAAGGACTCTGGATAGACCCTCTAGAGAATATTTCTGACCACAACGCCAGCCACCTCCAGCTGGAAGTAGCCCGAGTGGTTATCTCCCCTTGGCTCCTCACACATTTAGGGGTACCTTTTCAGAGGGGGAAAGTATTATAGGCTGGCATCTAGATAAAATCATAAAATAATTGCTTGCACTATACCACTGATATAACTGATCTTCTCTTCCTGGATGTTCAACAACTAAGGTTTGGGAAACCAAAATTAAAAGAAACAACTGGGCTGAACGGACAGTCAATATTTTGGCCCTAGCCTTCCAAGGTCAACAAGGAGCCAGGACATGAGGGGACCCTTCTACAGGATCTGTTATGGTTGGTGTCTAGATGCCCCAAGGCCTCATATGGTAAGAGGTGACTGGATCAGAGGTGGCTAGATCTAGACTGTGTGATGCTGGCATTAAGGGCGTGTGATGACTACATTAATCCACAGATTGGTTTAGCACCGCCCTAATCCTAGCAGCCGGGATAAGATATAAAGCACAGGAAGAAGCTGTTTAGGCCCCTTTGCTTACCCCCTTGCTTGCCTTGCTGCCTTCTGCCTATCTTCCATGCCACCCTGCTTTGGATCCAGCCAATTGTGGACTGAAACCTCTACAAACTGTGAGCCAAATAAACCTTTCCTCCCTTAAATTTGGGTGTTGGGTATTTTCTCCCAGCAACAAGAGAAAAGTAACTAAGATAGGATCCAACAACCTTGGTGAGTCACAAAACTTCCTAAGCAATGAGATTGTTGGACCCCAGAGGATGAACAGGAGTCGACTAATGTGCATCTTGTTAGGAGGATCACTAAAATGGAAAAAAAAAAAGTTCCCATGCTTCTGAGGAGAGCCCTGTGGTCTTGCACAGAACATGACCCATCCTGGCAGATGACACATATGACAGAGGATGAACTAAAAGAGCTAAGAGGCTCTGACCATGACCCAAGAAGGAATGCCTAAGGAGACTTGGCTAAACTTGATATATCAGGAGGTAAATTATGATTGACAAAGGTCTCACCTTAACTTGGTCTTGAACACCCTACGACAGGAGGACATAGCCAGATGTATGTATAACTAATAATGAAATGAGCTAGACATACAGAGGTGGGCTCTAATCACTGACCTCTGCTGACAGTCCTAAGGACCAACTGGTTAAATTGCTGCTCCAACCCTTTAAAAACATGTTGACGTGGCTCCTTTCCCCACCTGCCTTTCCATTTTATTGCTCATTGTTTGGTCATATGTGCTTTGATCTTCTGGTAAAGCTTATTATCATTATTATTATTATTATTACTATTATTTTGCCTTCACCTGGAGGCGAAGTGATTATACAGACAAAACCCACTGTAAAGCTGCCAGACTTCTTCCACCATCAAACAGACCTCCGTGCTGAAGATTTCCATCTACTGCTCCCCAATTACAGCCCCATTCAACTCAAAGAAGCCAGATCAGTCACTGCCCTTTTCCCCAGCAGCAGCTAGATGGTTGTCTCAGAGTGGGAAACGTGGGGACAGGGGCTCCTTGGGTAGGAAAAGAGCTAGGATGAAGGCCTCCTTGAACTTTGTTAGAGTAGCGGCCTCTGCCTCAGGCAATCAGAAAGACAAAGACAAAGAAACTAAGATCAGGGAGGCAGCAAGTAGTGTGATCAACATAAGCTCCTTTACTTCATACTTAAACCTAAGTAACCTGTCCTTAAGCCCCTCACCCATAATCCTAGCCTCCACTGAACAACAGGAAAAGTCATATGATTGCATATGACCAGAAGAGATACAAGGTTAGGATGAAAAGACAAGCCAGGGGGCCAATCAGATTCCAGGAGCCTATGTGGGACAAGGATCTCAATAAAAAAAGCTGCAGACAAGAAATCCATGAGTTATTCACTTTTGAATACCCCTACTCATCCGGAGTAGCTGTCCACCATTTTTGTTCCATCTTTCTTTTCCCCTCTTCCCCATCTTCAAATAAATTTTCTTCTTTTATTAAAAAAAATTAAAAAATAAAAATGTGACCATACAAAATTTTAAAAATTACAAAATAAAGAAAAATATTAACATAGAAAAAATATTTCATATGATGAAATATCCAGTCATCTGAGAAATGCAAATGATAACCTGAGCAAGGCGCTTTGACTGTAATCCTAAAACAGCTAAAATGAAAAATAAAATGGACTGGCAGTCCCCAGTTTTGTTGAGGACATGGAGCACCTGGAACTCATTAATGGCTGGTGTGAGTGTACACTGGTACAAACACTATGGAGACTACTTGGCATTATGTACCATATTTGCACCTATACTCATGGTGTGAGTCATCATTTACCCCCTAGGTACACACTTATCAGAAATGCTTACACAAGTGCTCCAAGTTACATTGAATTGACTGTTCAGAGCAAACCACCCTTTATACAACAGCATAGATGCTTATTATAATTCCAATATTAAGTAAAAGAAAGCAGACATAATTCTTTCTCTGAAAGTCCACTTATATAAAGGTTGAAAGTAAGTAAACTACTGACAGTGTTAGATGTCAGGACAAAGGTGATCTGAGGAAAAGTATAGGTGTCTGAGGAGAGAGCACAGGTAGAGGTTGGATTTCTAAGGTTCTGGTAGTGACCATTTGCTCTAGGGTGGTGATCATACAGGTTTCTCCACTTTATGTCAACTTACAGGCCAGTACACTTAATGTTATATTCATTTTTTGGTACACGGTATTCCCATGAAAAAGTTTATATTGGCATGATAGCGTATGGCATTGTCCATTAGTATGTAAGTTCTAAGATCTTTGAATCACTGTATGAATACTATTCATACTTTTTCTGTAAGGTGGCAGTAATTCATCCTGTAACTCTCTAACCTCCAATACAACCCAAGAATCAGGCCAGTAGTCCCCAGGTAAAGCTGTAGATGTGGTGTGTGAAGTATCCAGGTGGACCACCAGCTGTCAGGGACTTCAAAGTCCAGGAGAGGACCATTTTGAAAAATCCTTTATTCAGCAAAGGTTCTGATGAAGGCTCAGTTAACAAGTATCCTGTAGATCTAAGCAGTGCCTCTGCTGATTCATTAGAGGGTACCTCCTGGATCACAGCAATGGAGAGGAAAATTTTAACCTAAAATAATTGTAGGTCACATCTGCTGAATGCTTTCTATAAGCCAGGCCCTGTCCTAAACTCTTTGCAGGCAATAATTTAACTCAGTCCTCACTGTAATACTGTGAGGTGGATATTAGGATATTATTCTCTTCTTACACAGAAAAGTGGACCTTGTTTTCACTACACATATGAAAAAAAAATCAGACACGTAGTCTGGTTAAGCAATTACCCTGAGGTCACAGAGATAATAAGAGACAAGATTTGAACCAAGATAAACTAGTTAGAGAGGCCATATTCAACCTATGCCCACAACTCTTCTGGGCTAATGAGCACTATTACAAACTGCTCTTGCATACATAATCAGTAAGAGTACAGGATACAATTTTTTATGCACTGGAAGAATGTTCTCCTTGACTAAAGAAACTACTGCTTTTTTTCTCTGCTGAGATTAGAAAGTCATCTGCGTGGAAAGCCTCTGCTTTGTCAGCTTGGCAACAGAAAACCCTACTTCCTGTCTAGTGGATGGGGCTTGGAAGCTGAGGAGGCTGCTGGGCCAGTAGAAGCTTCTGACTTCTGAAGGGCTTGGTGTGTGACACTGAGCAACTACCTACTCATGGAAGCAGGAGGAGCCTCTATCACTGTAAAAATACCTGAGGTAATCAACTTTAAAAAAGGAAAAGGTTTATTTTGGCTCACAGTTTCAGAAGATTCAGTCCATAGTCAGCTGGTTCCACCACTTTTGGGCCTGTGGTGAGGTAACAGAACCTGGTGAGGAGTATGTGGTGGGAGGAGCTGCTCACCTCATAGTGGCACAGAGCAAAAAGAACAAAAGAAAGGGGTTGGGGTCCCAATATCTCCTTCGAAGCATGCCCTAAGGACCTTCCACTAGGCCCCACCTCTTAAAAGTTCTACCACCTTTCAACAGTGTCATGTGGGGAACCAAGCCTTTAACACATGGGCCTGTCAGGGATATTTCGGCCAAATGGTAACAGAGCCCTCTCTTTGCAAAGTATTTTTCTATTTGAGGCCCTGCCCTGTTTCAAGTTTAAAGTCCATGAGGAGCAGGGAAAGTATACATCATATGTCATTGTAGAATATCTGACTTTTCTCAGTGGAACTTTGCTTAGCTTTTTTGGGGGGGGTCATTGCTTATTGCTTTTAATTAATCTGTTTATTTGAAGATACATGAAATTAAATGATTGTAAGCTTTTATTTTCTCTCATGAGTGAGTAGGCTAGTGTGGAACTACTGGACCAAATTTTGATATTTTTCCCTTAAAGGCATTAAGAAAATCCTACATTTCCAAAGTTTGACATTTCTATTTAATCTGCCTTCATCTTACAGTGAGTAAGAGCTATTGCCTTTTTCAAATTAAGTTCTAAATTACTAATTGGAGGATGTCCAAGGAATTTGCTAATAGCTAAAATATTAACTTTTCAGATCATTTTGTCTCATTTCTTTCTGTGAATGCTTGATTACTACAAGGGAAGACAAATGGAACCTGGATCAGACCATTCAGGGTGCCGCGCAGTCTGGGAACTCTGGTTGCAACTCAGGAAACAGTTGGGCGTCAGCAGATGGCAAAGTGTTCGTTTGCTGGAATGAAGCTTGAAAGAAACCAACACGAATTCTTGTAAAGACTGTAATGTTGCTGCTTGCCCAATAGGGATTTCAGCATGTAGACCTGCTACTTAGCCTCACTTTATGAGGTTTAATTATGTAAGTAGTAATTTTAAGGATGCTAATCTAGTGCCACAAACACCTCCCAATTTTTTTTCAGTCATCAAATAGACAAAGAAGATACTTAGAGATGCCAACTACCAGGAGCCTGCACTTCCTTGCCTTAGGATTTCTGTTTGTCGAAGAGGATCTGATTCAGTCTTCAGTGGGACACATTTGGGTTCTTTTGTTCTGATGCTAGATTGCCAAATTGCAGCAGAAACCAAAAATACATGCCGGAGAGCCTTTGCTTATTACCCATGTCTTAGTGAAAATAAGATTTTAGTGATAAATTAGATGTTGCAGCCCTTCCATAACTTTAAAATCTCTTTCTAAAATTTTTACTCATTTTTATTCAAACATAAAAAAGATGGAAGTGATGATTTAGCTCAGTGGTTAGAGTGCTTGTCTAGCAAGCTCAAGGCCCTGAGTTTGATCCCCTGCATCCAAAAAAAAAAAGAAACCAAAGGTGATATAAACACAGAATGGAGACTATTATTAGAGAAGGGGAAGTAATAGAGAGGGAGGACAATGGGGTGATGGAAGGATTGATATAGTCAAAATATATGCATGTGTGAAAATGCCATAATAGAACCCAACATTTTGTAAAGTTAATATGCACTAATAAAAATATGTTATAAATAAAAAATAAAGTTTTAACTCACTTTTATTGATTATAGAGACTAGTGGGTTTCATTTTGGAAGATTCATGCATTCATATAACATACTTTGATAATTTTTAACCTGCCATTAACTTCCTTGCCCTTCCCTTCCCATTAGTTTTACATTTTGGGGGCTGAGTTTCAGTGTGTAAATATATTTTGCTCATATCCATCCCCTCTATTACCTGCTCTTACATCCTCCTGCTTATTCCTTTCTTCTTGTCTAATAATAGTCTTTCTCATTTTTTTTCTCTCATTCTTGTCATCATTTTTGGATTCCACATATTAGGGAGTACATGAGATACTTTTTCAAGTCTGGCTCACTTTGTTCACTAAGATGGTCATCAGATCAATCCATTTTCTTGCAAATGACAGAAGTTCGTTTTTCCTTGTGGCTGAATAAGACTCCATTGGGCATATATACCACATTTTCCTTATCTATTCATCTGCTGATGGGCAGTTAGGATGGTTTCATATCTTGGCTATTGTGAATTGCGCTGCAATAAACATGGGTATGCAGGTGTCCCTCCAGTATGCTGCTTTTAATGGCTCTGGGTATGTACCAAGGAGTGGTATAGCTGAACCCAATTGTAGCTCTGTTTTTAGTTTTTTTCCGGAGGAACCTCCCTACTGATTTCCATAGTGGTTGCACTAATTCACATTCCCACCAACAGTAGAGAAGTTTTCCTTCCACACACACCCCTACACGCATACACACACCTTCACCAGCATTTCTTGTTCTTTGCGTTCTTGATGATAGCTATTCTGACTGGGTTGAGATGGAATTTCACGGATTATTGATTTAGATATACCAGATGGCTAACGGTGTTGAACATTTTTTCGTACACTTATTGGCCATCTGTACTTCTTCTTTTGAGAATGGTCTGTTCAATTCATTTGCCCTTTTATTAACTGGGCTCTTTGATTTCTTTGTTCAGTTTTTTTAGTTCTTTATATATTCTAAATATTAATCCTCTGTCCGAAGAGTAGCTGGTAAAGATTTTCTCCCGTTCTGTAGGTGTGTTTTCACTGTTGTTTTTCTTGCTGTGCAGAAACATTCTAAAATTTGATGTAGTCTCATTTGTTGATTCTTGCTATTATTTTCTGTGCTATCAGGAACCAATTCAAGAAGTCTTTGCTTTTGCCTATGGTTTCAGGTATTTCTGTTGTTTTAGCATTTTTAAAATTTCCAGTCTTATACTTAGGTCTTTGATGCATGTTGAATTGATTTTTGTACAGGGTGAGAAATAGGAATCCACTTTTAATCTTCTACAAGTGGATATCCAGTTTTTCCAGTACCATTTGTAAAGAGGCTTTTTCCAATGCATATTTTTATCTTTGTACAGAATAAAATCTTTTTATCAAAATAATATGTGTTTATATGAATTGTATAATTCTAAAAGGCATCTAATGAGAACCAACAGTTCCCTGCACTCCTTGCCCCAAGCCTGGTGAGTCCCTATCACATTTTTAAC
The DNA here is from genome assembly GCA_004026905.1 of Hystrix cristata. Taxonomy (NCBI): domain Eukaryota; kingdom Metazoa; phylum Chordata; class Mammalia; order Rodentia; family Hystricidae; genus Hystrix; species Hystrix cristata. Next base: position 9,774 of record PVJO010015628.1, read on the forward strand.
ATCCAGTATCTTTCTCTTGCTATCTAATGGTCTCTTCTCCAGTTTATCTCTATTGGTTCTTTTGCACCATTTTACTATGTTGATTCATTGTGGTCTTATTCTTGAATGTTTCGAGCCTTATTCAATGGATAATGAGCTGTCAGAAGAAAAGAAATCTGCCAATTCACAACTGTTCATAAACTTACCAGAGAGCCACGGTTGCAGGACAAACAATTAGCTTGATATCCGAGGAAAGAGAAGCACTCCCTAGCTCAGGACAATTTCTCCTGGATGCCATACAAGTTGGTAAGGAGAATTCAGCTAAGATGTTTAATGACTTGCTAAAGACTGAGTATGAGCTAGCATAATCATATAGAAAGCTAGGAAATTTGCATTTGCCTAATAGCCAAAGATATTGAACATTTTTTCATGTATTTGTTGGCCATCTGTGTTTCTTCCACTGGGAAGTGTCTGTTCATTTCTCTAGTCCATTTCTTGATTGGGTCATTAATTTTAGGTGATTTAATTTTTTTGAGTTCTTTGTATATTTTAGATATTTGTCTTCTGTCTGAGGAGTTGCAGGCAAAGTTTTTTTTCTATTCTGTGGCTTTTGTCTTCACTCTACTAATTGACTCTTTTGCTGTACAGAAGCTCTTTAGTCTAATATGATCCCATTTGTTGATTCTTGGTGCTATTTCCTGTGCAACTGAGGTTCTGTTTAGAAAGTCCCTTCCAACTCCTGTATCTTCAAGTGTTTTATCTATTTTGTCTTCCAGAAGGCTTAATGTTTGTTTTAATGTTTAGATCTTTGATCCATTTTAATTTAGTATATGGTGAGAGATATGGGTCCAGTTTCATTTTTCTACAAATGGATAACCAGTTTTCCCAACACCACTTATCAAATAGGCTGTATCCCATATGACCCAGCCATTCCCCTGCTTTCCTCCAACATACGCTTTTGGACCTGTTGTCAAAGATCATGTATTTGAATATGTTGGGAGAAGTTTCTGCATCCTCGATTCTGTTCCATTGGTCCACGTATCTATTTTTGTTCCAGTACCAGGCCTTTTTTTTTTTTTTATTACTATTGCTTTGTATTACAGCTTGAAGCCTGCTGTACTTCCTGCTTTGGTCTTATTGCCCAATAATGCTTTTGCTATTCAGGGTTTCTTCTGTTTCCATAAAAATTTTAGGATTGTTTTCTCTAGATCTGTAAAATATGGTGTTGGTATTTTGATTGAGATTGCATTGAATCAGTTTCTACCTTACCCCAGAAAGAATGGCAATCATTAGGAAGTCAAACAGTAACAAATGCTGACGGGGCTGTGGTGAAAAACGAACACTCCTACACCGTTGGTGGGAATGCAAACTAGTACAACCATTATGGAAAGCAGTATGGAGATTTCTCAAAAACCCAGAAGTAGAAATCCCATATGACCCAGCCATTCGCCTACTAGGTATCTTCCCTAAAGAGCCAAAGACGTCATATTACAGCAATACCTGCATACCAATGTTTATAGCACAATTCATAATAGCTAAATGCTGTAAGCAGCCGGTGTACCCTTCAACAGATAACTGGATAAACAAATGTGGTATCTATATATAATAGAATACTATTGAGCTACAAAGGACAAATTAGAGTCATTTATAGTAAATTGGGTGGACCTGGAAAATACAGTGTTGAGAGTGGCAAGCTTGAATACCGTATGGTATTCGCATTTGAGTGAGGCAAAATACAAACGAAAGAAAATAGTAAACAATGGATACAAAAAGGCAAGGGGACAGATCTTACCCAATAGGCAAAAGGTCCAAGGGAACAAGAAGATGACAAAGGGGGAAGGGAATAGGAATCCAGAGGAATAAAGATATCCTAAAAACAAGACCCTAATAACCCAAATTTAAAACAGTAACACATACAATAGGTACTACAGTCAGCTTTAAGTAGTTATGACTTAATACTGCAGCTATGTGGTTGCTTACAATGGTCCTTTCTATAACCAAAAGGCACAATGTATTATGGTCTGTAAGTTTGTGTAATGGCCTATAAGTTTGTGCAGTTTTGGATAAATTTTAATAAAAATCTATTAAAAAAAAAGAAGGCTACCAAAGCTACAGAATTTGCACCCATTTGTAGGTTCTTTACTGGAACTCACCAGGTGCTTCCAAGACAGCCTTGGGGAGGACGAGGGCGGTTCGCGTCACGTCGGCAGAACCCTGAGTTGAGGGAGTCTACTACAAGAAGCCTGGTCTCTGCAGGAAGATGCTGCCTCATCATCCCTCAGCCTGCTCCCTGCAAACATGACCCTGAGGCCTGGCCTGGGCAGGGCAGGGAGATTTGCCTCCTTGGCACACCCAGGAAGGCCTTGTGGGACCCGCCATGGCCCAGCACCAGTCTATGAGGACTTGGCTCGCACAGTGTCTTCTGTTAAATGGAGAAGCTCCCTTCCCTGCCCAGGCTGCCCAGGCCCCAGGCTTGCTGGTGAGCTGAGCGTGTGAAGTAATGGGAGCGAAGGGTTGGGAAGCCTCCCCGTGGTCTCCAGGGTTCATGGGGGTGAGAAGGGAGGAGGTGGGGTAGAGGAGTGAGATGAGCTTCCTCAGAACAGAGCTGGGGAGGTGGGCTGGAGGAGGCCAGGGAAGCGCTGAGCCTGGTGAGGGACCAGCTCCCTGCAACCAGCCTGGGCCGGCACAGCCTGAGACTCAGTGGTGCAGAGAGAGGGCAGCGTGGGGCTGAAAGGAAGCTGTGCAGAGCCAATCTTTGTCTTATGTCTGCTCAGACCCCACTGTGACCCAGCTGGTCAGTCAAAGGCAGTTCCCAGACCTGCACAAAGTCAGGATGCGTGAGGCAGAGCTTAGCCACAGAGTGGTGATCAGATGAGCAGCTGGCCGGAGACACTTATGCAAAGCCCAGTCTGAGGACCTTTCCCTCAAACCTCAAAATCAAAGTGCCGTCATGATATAATCTGATGCCAATCTGAGAAAAAGAATGGAAAGGGAAGGAGAGGTGGAGAGATGGAATCATTCCAATGAAACTGCCTAAGCCAGTCTTGATGGAGTTCAATTAATTTTTAACAGATTAAATTTGAATGAAAAGGAGGCCATTGAGATTGGAAGAGAGGCAAATATTTTTCATTGACCATTTACTTACTCATATTGCCCAGCGTTCTGGGGGCCCAGGAAGAACATTATAGATGAAAGAAAGAAATTTCGTTTGCTCTGCAAGTCTACGTGCCTAGTCCTTTGATTCACCGGTGTAATAGGAGATATTTTTTGTTATGGGCCAAGCTTACACATGCAAGGTGCCCTATATCAGATAGGCAGTAAGTAGGCATGTGTGAGGCTGTTGACTAAATATGTGAGGGGAGGTGATTCTTTCTTTGTCTTTAAATGTAACTGACCAGATCCATGATTCTCAAGCTGGTGTTGCAAACTGCAAATTCTCTTAGGGGCCAGACAGATAATATAAATGAGTCATGGGACTAGAATGAGAACCAGAACAGGTTAACATTACAACCAGGGCAGTCATGGCCCAACTTTGGCAAAGAGGAAATGGCCACGTTTCCGGATATAACCATGTGTTAGAAAAATAGATGATCTCATTTTAAGCTCACAGTTCCCGTATGCAAGAGGTACTGTTAGCACTCCTATTTTCAGGTGAGGAAAACCTCTTGAGTTATTTCCAGTACTGATATTATAGACAACTAAGCTAGATGGAAGTTAATATACAGTCAGAGAGGGACTGGGCTCTCAAAGAAGTCAGTGAAAAACAAAGACATCAGAATTGTGACTAGAGGCTCATCTGAAGAAGGCTGGGCTTCAGGATAAAGATGGAATGGCGAGGCCTACCTGCTTCCCTAAGGGATAAGCAGTAACGTGGAATTATACTGTAATTAGCACCTCCTGGCCCAGGAAGTCCGGCTAGGCATCAGTCTCCCAGGTGGGTGATCAGAGCATCGGACCCCTCCCTCTCCCAAAATGCCTTTGTTCTTTCCATGTACTCTTGCTACATGCCCTGCTTCCCCACTGGATCAATATTAGCTAACAGCTATACTGTACTTGTTTGTAATCCTCTAGGCGGACTATAGTTTGGTCCACGTTGTACCCACATTGTGACTTTGCTGTATAAATTACCCCTGACAGAGGGCCTCAGTGGCAACCCACTCAGCACCTCTCCTGTCTCTCAGGTGCTATCTTGTAATAAACCTTTCCTACTCTTAACCTCTGTGGTTCCTTGGAATTCATTCTTTGATTTTAGGCAACATGAACTCGGCACATCTGCCATCCAGCAGGCTGGGAGTTCCATTTCTCCTCTATCTCTGAGGCACAGAGAAGGTAAGTAACTTGACTGCTGTCAAACAGGTAAAAAGCAATAGAGCTGGGACTGAAACTCTGGCAATCTGCTCCAGAGCAAACGTAAGAGTGACAACACAGCTCTCTGCTGATTTTTCATTTATAGTCAGGAAATGGATTTTTAAAAAATTGAAACCCTCTAATTAAAAAACTCAACCTTTACAAAATACTGTGCGAACTTAGGAAAACAAAAGCATGGGCCAGATATAGCCCGTCAGTCTGCAGCTTGTGTTTAGCATTCCAAAAGAATTACGAGGTTTCCTTGGAAAGCAATGCATATGTGGCTGTTCCCTCCTCCCCCACGAATATTCATACCACAGTTTAAACTTGTAGCTTTTCCTTTGGAGTAGTCAAGTTGTGACATCTACAAACTTTTTTTGGATGGAGCTTCAGTTTCTGAAAATATTTTCAGAATTCTTTTTTTGGGATTGCCTTTAGAAAGGTTTACAAATCACTTATATTACTTTGTATTCTTATGCAGTTTTTTGATGGAACTAGCATTTCTCTGCTTGATTCCAATCATCTTCACCAGATGTGGCTCTGAATCATTTGAAGTTATTCTCAGAAATCACATCCATTTTGAATGCATGGTGATATACTACCCAGGGAATCATTCAAAAAGAATGTGTTCTAAAATCATAAAGATACCTTGAGAGCCTTCAAGATAACAGTGTTTAAAGGGACACACCAATTCATCTCTTCCCATTCTTACTGGCTCAAAAGCCAGCCACAGTTGAAGTCTTTATCTCATTAATTTTACCCGCATTGGATATTCTGCGTGGTGCTTTGACATTATCCCTTGTAAATTCTGCCATATGAAACCAATCCTATCTTTTTTTATCTGATGCTAAGGATTGTCAGCAAGGTACAGAAACATGAATGGTACTAGGCCTATAATTGGATAGCATCTGAAATAACACCCCAAATCTGGAATTGTGGAGCAGTGTGCATTCGATCATGGTTCTAGACTTTTTGCTATGTATTTCCATTGTCTAACAGCGTTTCTGGAAGCCCCTGTTAAATGCAGTTTCCCCTTCGTTCCTGGGATACGGAACAAATGCTAGTGTAGTCATCAACCACATAAAGAATGTAGTTTTTTCTAAATTATTTAAGCAGGAAAAAAATCTGAAGAATAATATAAAATATGGCCAGTTGAACAGGTCATCCTGTCTCTGTTGCCTCTAATCTCAACTCATGAGCACACTGGAAGTGGGGTGGGTTGGCTGGGCACTGGCCTGCGGTCACTGGTATCTCCCCAGTAACCATCCTAGATCAGGGTTGACAGAACTGGTTTTGAACCAGACAATCTATTATTCTGCCTCTGTCTTATTTTTGATGGAATCAATTCATTGTCTCTTTTTCTCTCTCTTTTTTAAACATTCTCTTTTGATCCCACTCATCTGCTCAATGGGTTTCTAGATTTAAATTTTATGATCTCACCCTGAGCCCTGCGAGCCGGGCGCGTGGCGGGGCGACGTGGCTCTGGCCCGGCGGGCGGGCAGAAGCGCGGGGTCCTCGCGGGGTCCTCGTGGGGAAAATGCGCCAAGTTCCCTCGGTGGCGGTGGTGGTGGCGGCGGTGGAGCGGGGACCGCGGCTCGAAAGCGCCCTGGCGGCGCCGCCCGTGACGTGACCGCAGGCCGGGCCGGGCCGGGCTGGCGGCTGATTGCACGCGGCAGATTGGGCTGTGACCAGGCTCCTTGCGATTTGGAAAGAAGATGCCTGGTGTCCTACCTAGTGAAAATACTGGGGTTTCAAGAGGCAGTCCTTCCGAGAAAAACACTTTCCTTGAAGTTTTTTCAGAAAAAAGAAACTAAAAGAGCATTCGATTTTACAGACTCTCAAGAAAATGAAGAAAAAGCTGCATACAGAGGATCAGAAATTGACCAGGTTGTTTCTACAGCACAGTCTGCGCCTATACACTGTGAGAAGAGAGAAAACTCGCTGCCATTTGTGGGACTGAATAATCTTGGCGATACTTGTTATCTTAATAGTATACTTCAGGTATTATATTTTTGTCCTGGTTTTAAATCTGGAGTGAAGCACTTATTTAATATCATTTCAAAAAAGAAAGAGGTGCTAAAGGACGAAGCCAATCAAAAAGACAAGGAAATTGCAAAGAAGATTCTTCGGCCGGTTATGAACTTATATTCAGCTTTACAGTCTTTAATCATTTCAGTTAAACAGCTTCAGGCCAGTTTCCTCTTGAATCCAGAGAAATACACTGAGGAGCTTGCTATTCAGCCAAGATGGCTCCGGGAACTCAACCCATGTCTGAAGGCTATCTACAGCATGAGGCACGGGAAGCATTACAGTGTCATTTGGGAAACATTCAAGAAACATGCCAACTCCTAAAAAAAGAGGAAGTAAAAAATGTGGCAGAATTATCTACAAAGGTAGAAGAAAACCTCAGCAGAAAGAGGAAGTGAGTGAAATTAACAGTATGGAGATGGACAGTATCAGGAATTCTGAGGACTATAAAGAAAAACCTCCAAAAGGGAATGGGAAAAGAAAAAGTGACACTAATTTAGTAACACGAAGAAAAAAGTCAAAGTTTCCAAGGAACACTAGTCATTGGATGAGAACCAGAGACAAACTAGATCAGAAAGAAAAGCTGCTGGTGACACACTGGAGAGTCCTCCTGAAGTAATTCCCAAGCGCACTTCTGGAAACGACAACACAAGACCCGCACAGAAGAAATCAAGAGTTAAAATAAACTGGTTAAAGTCTGCAGCGAAGCAACCCAGCATTCTTTCTAAATTCTGTAGTCTGGGAAAACTGACAACAAACCAGGGACCCAAAGGACAGTCTAAAGAAAATTAGTATGATCTTGATGAGGACGTGGGGAAGGATGAAAGAGGAAATATAGCTAATGGTTGTGGACTTCAATCTCCAGAAAATATCAGACCTATAGATGTTAACGAAATTAAGTCCATAAACAAAGGTGCAAAGCAAATTGGTTTTGAGCTAGTGGAAAAATTATTTCAAGGTCAGCTGGTGTTAAGGACTCATTGCTTGGAATGTGAAAGTTTAACAGAAAGAAGAGAAGATTTTCAGGACATCAGTGTGCCAGTCCAAGAAGACGAGCTTTCCAAAACAGAGATGAGTTCTGAAATTTCTCCAGAGCCAAAGATAGAAATGAAGACCTTGAGATGGGCAATTTCACAGTTTGCTTCGGTGGAGAGGATTGTAGGCGAAGATAAGTATTTCTGTGAAAACTGCCATCATTACACTGAAGCTAAACGAAGTCTTCTGTTTAACAAAATGCCTGAAGTTATAACCATCCATTTGAAGTGCTTTGCAGCTAGTGGCTTGGAGTTTGATTGTTATGGGGGTGGACTATCCAAGATCAACACTCCCTGAAGCTGTCGCTGGAAGAATGGAGCACAAGGCCAACCAGTGACAGCTACGGACTGTTCACAGTTGTGATGCACAGCGGCATCACAATCGGTAGCAGGTGCTACTGTGAAAGTCACTGACCTCAGCAGCTTAGCATTAGATAAGGGGAATTTTGTGGCTGACCAGATGTGTGATGTGGGTAAGCCAGAGCCATGGAGTGAGGAGGGAGCAGGGAGCAGGCAGTTCAGCTGAGAATTACGGCGATGAAGAAGTGCTGATGAGAGTTGGTGGAAACACACAGCCAAGTAAAGTTCTGTTGGACTTCTTGGAGGACAGAAGAGCAAAGCAGATCACGAGCTGTGCAGCAAGGCAGCCCACCCTGATAAGGTCACCGGCACAGCATTTGCTGCAGGTGGAAGTTCTGAGACTCATGGTACTAACGGGGTCCATGAGGCGGATGGGAACAAGGAGTCCAGTGACCAGACAGGCACTCCCCGGGTGGGTCTGAGAACAAAATCTCCTGTGTAGTGCAAAGTTTAAAGGAGCATGAGGGGAAGTGGTTGCTTTTTGATGATTCTGAAGTGAAGTTTACCAAGGGGAAGGACTTTTTGAATTCTCTTTCCCCTTCTACATCTCCTACATCTACGCCTTACTTATTTTATAGGAAATTATAGAGTGGGTGTATTTTCTTTGTGTATATATTAAACAGACCTGGCCAACAGTGATAAATTGATTACAGCAAAAAAAAATAATAATTTCATGATCTGAAATTTTTCTGTTAACTTCAAGGACTAAAATGACAATGTCAACTTTCAATTTCCTCATGTAAAGTTATTTTTTCAAAACCATACTGCCTAGAATTGCCATCATTTGAAGAAAGGAAATTTTTGCTTTAGAAAACAATTCTAGAATAAAGACAATGGAATAAATTTATCTTTTAAGAACTGGAGGCCAGGGATTTAGCTTCGTGATTAGAGTGCTTGCCTAGCAAGCACAAGGCCCTGAGTTCAATCCCCAGTACCAAAAAAAGAAATAAAATAAAATAAAAACCATCCTACATGATTGCGTCCATTAGGATGGCTACTCTTAAAAGAAAAGAACAGAAAACAAGTGTTAGTGAAGATGTGGCGATATTGGAACTTTTTTTTTGAGACAGGGTCTCACGATGTAGCTGAGGCTGGCCTCGAACTCGCAGTCATCCTCCTGCCTCTGCCTCCCAAGTGCTGGGATTACAGGTGTGTGCCAACATGCCCGGCGATCTCGGAACTCTTGTACACACACAGTCACTGAGAGTGTAAAATGGTGCAGTCACTATGGAAAACTGTATAGAGGTTCTTCAAAAAACCAAAAGTAGAATTACCATATGCCTCCCACTATGGTATGCTAATAGAATTACCATAGCTATTCCACTTCTGGGTAGATACCCAAAAGAATTGAAAGCTGGGATTCAAACAGATATTTATATATTCATGTTCATAGCATCATTATTCAAACTAGGCAAATGACAGAAGAGTACTTGGACACAAGAGTACTTAGCTGAACAGATAGGCAAAATATGGTATATATGCGTGATGGAATATTATTCAGCCTTAAAAAGGAAGAGAATTCTGGCCCAGGCTACACCATGGATGAACCTTGAAGACATTATGCTCAGTGAATTAAGCTGCTCACCATGCAACAGAAACTGTATGATTCCACTTCTACGAAATGCCTAGACAAATCCATATGGACAAAGGTAAAATGGCTGCTGTCAGGGCAGAGAGGGGAAAACGAAGAGTTGTTGTTTCACGGGTGCAGAGTTTCAGTTTTGCAAGTGGAAAAAGTTCTGGAGATCTGCTGCACAACAATGGGAAATATAGTTAATAGGAGTGAACACTTAAAATATAAAGATTGAAAATTCTATGTTATACATGCATTTCACAATTAATACGAAATAAAATGAACTAAATGATGCTATTGGTCTTTTCTTTTAAAAAAATAAAAAAATATGCATGCAGATATTTCTTGCATCACTCACATCGGATAAAATCTTCAACACAGAGGGCCCCTATCCGCTCTGACTGGGAACCATCGGGCCCAGAGGTTTCAGCCCGTGTTCCAGGCTAGAATCAGAGAAGTGACCCATCCCTGGCCCCAACCCACAAGGGCACGGACCTGAAATGCGGCAGCTCCGTGGGAGGAGCCTGGGGGCGAGTCTATGCATCCTCTCAGGTGAGGAACTCGGACTCTGGAACACGCAGTTTCATTTCTTACATGAGATTTTATTTATCAGCATGACACTTGTCTATTTTAGAAACAAAGTGCTCATGTTTGAATGGATGATGGCTAAGCTCTAGGACAGGGTTCCCGAGTGCCCATCTTCACCCTAGTTTCTCTGTCTTGGATGAGGGCCTGCAGGGGTGGGAACGTCTTTATAACCAGTAGGTTCATACTGGTGAATACCAGCTCCACTCCAGCCTGCCTTGTAGGCTCCTAATCAAGGTCTTTCCAAAAATTTCCAAACACTCCTGCACTGATCCAAAGGGGTAAGTGGTTTGCCCGAAACAGGAACTAGTCAGCTAGGGGAAGCAGAGTGCCCAGCTCAGGCTTAGAGAGGGGAAGGGAATGGGGAAGAGGGAGGGCCCACAGCTGGCCCCACCGGAAAGCCGCAGGAGAACTTGGTGAGCGCCGTGAGGATGTGAGCAGAGAAGCTGGAAAGTGCAAGTGGAGAAACACCTCTCTCTCCTCTCTCAAGGGCACAGTCACGACTGGCCTAAATTATTTACCTTGCAAACTTCAAAAGTAAGGACAGTTATTGGTTTCCTTTTCTCCCACACAGTTTTGGACCTTGTATCAAATCAGATTTTCTGAAGGCAGGAGGCCGATAAATAGTTGGCTAGTTCAGGGGAAAGTTAGCATTTGTACACACCAAGACTCAGCCACATCCTGGCATCTCATGTCCACAGTCTCAGTGTGACCAGCGAACTCTTCTTCTGTTGACCGTGATGGATGGACAAGAAAAGCTGAAGCTACATGGGAAGTAAAAGGCAGCAAAGAGCCTGAAGAGCATCCTTGAGAACTGAGTGTCAGGTATGGCACCCCCAGGCCAGCGTTTAAGCCTGAGAATTTGCCCCATGTAGGGTGGTAGTGGGGCCTGCACGATGCACACCTGTGCTCAGACACACAGCTGCAGCTGCTCAAGTCTTGCTGATGGATACACAGAGCCATGTAGAGAGTCACACTTCCAGCACAACAGAGAATTAGTGGAGGAGCCAGCAGTAGAATCCAGTCCCTGGAGTGGTAAAGCAGTTCCTCACGCCTACATTTACTCTGTTACTCTGTATTTTTCTTCCGCTCATGCATGGTACCTTTCTTCCCCTCCCCTTGTTCAGGGCATCTGTGACTCAGAAAAGGGCCGCAGTATAGTTGGGTGTGAAGATTATCACAGTAGGATGGTGTGGGAAAGCTGATGTGAGGAGATTCACCTGCAGCGTGGCAGTGTCAAATGAACTATTTAATGCATGAAGAGTGGGTTAGCGTGGGAACGGGGTTGGAGGTTGTCTTAGGATCTGTTTGAGCTGCTACAACAAAATATCCTAGACTGGGTAATTTATAAACAATAGATATGTATGACAGTTCTAGAGGCCGGAAAGACCTAGATCAAGGCTCCAGCAGCGTCTGTGTCTGGTAAGGGCTGCTCTTTAATCTGTGTGTTTACAAGGCCAAAGGGAACTCTGGCTCCCTCAAGCCTCGTTTACAAAGGCACTGATCTCACTCACGAGGCACAGCCTAATCACCCCTTAAAAGCCCCACTCTTAATACTCTCATGCTGGGAATTAAGTTTCATCATATGAATGGGGTGGGGGGACACAAATGCTGTTTGCTCCCGGGTTGCTAGTTGGAGTCTGTTCCAGTTCCTCTCTTAGACCAGGTAAGCATGTTCCCCCAAAGCACCTCCCTCTGCATTAGTAGCAGAGTCACGGCTCCAACCTAGATCTGACCCCCAAACCATCCTTTAATCGGACACACTAGAGCACCTTTATGTCAAACATCTAGGATGTAAAAGGAATGTCCCTTTTGGCAAAGCAGGGGAAGGGATGGGTGAGAGAAGGCTTTGGGGTTTTTCTTTTTCTAGGATAGACTCTCAAAGACAAATGCTTTTCATTTTTCTCAGCCCAGCAGGCTGAAAAAGGAGAGTTCAAAGATCAACGACCAATTAATATCCAGCTTCCAGAAGGAAACAGCCTCTGACCTCAGCTGAAAGTGACCAAGACACTTCCTGCCCAGAGGCAGAAAGAGTCCTCCGGGGACTCACGGGGAGTCCTAGCAGCATCAAATCGCAAGAACTATCCTGTAATTCATAGAGTTCCATCTAGAACAGTACAGATGGAGCTCTGGGTAAGTTCCAGATTTTTCCTTACGCTGTGTGTGGCCTTCTGTACCCAACCACGGTGAAAACCCTAAACCCTGGCCCAAGTGGGGACATTGGCACTCGGTGCGTGATGTGATGTGGTATGTTGCAAAGAGCCTTGGACTGGATTCTAGTCCGGCCCTGCACACTGGGCTGACTGACCTTGAGTATACTACTCTGAGCTGCTTTTTGTCATTTGTAACACAGTGTCAGACTAAATTGATTTTTAAAACCCTTGCAGCTCTAAAAGCCTGTGAGTCTGTAATTCTTAAATATTTTTATTTCCTAAGTGATATGCTTCAGGCAGAAACTGATGAAGCGAAACTAACTTGGAAATAGAACACCAATAACAAGAAACATCTGCACAGTGCATATTACTACCACACTTTGAAGTGCTTTACATATGCTAAATCATTATCTTTTTGTCCCCCCCAGTACTGGGATTGAACACAGGGCCTTCATACTGTGCTGCATCTCTAACCCCTTTTTAAATTTTAAAAAAAATTTTGAGACAAGGTCTCACTAAGTTGATAAGTTAAATCATTTAATTTTAAGAATCATTTGAAGTCAATACCATCTCCATTTTACAGATGGAGAAACTGAGGCACAAAATAGTAATGTAAGACTACGTGGGGGGAAACTGTTCTTATCCCTGTTGAATGGATGAAGAAACTAAGGCATACAGACAGTGGTGTGCTGGGAACTTGCGGCAGATCGGGAAAGGGTCCCAGAAGCATGTGACCAAGGAAGCCAGGGAAGCAAATAAATCAGGCCAGTCCTTCCCAGGCTGAGCCCCACCACACCACCATGGGGCAGACAGCAGCTCTGCACTGCTTTACCCATTGTATTGCTGGGTCTCCTCGGCCATGCTGGCTTGTGCCGGCCCAGGCTGGGTGCAGGGAGCTGGTCCCTCACCGGGCTCAGCGCTTCCCTGGCCTCCTCCAGCCCATCTCCCCAGCTCTGTTCTGAGGAAGCTCATCTCACTCCTCCACCCCACCTCCTCCCTTCTCACCCCCATGAACCCTGGAGACCACGGGGAGGCTTCCCAACCCTTCGCTCCCATTACTTCACATGCTCAGCTCACCAGCAAGCCTGGGGCCTGGGCAGCCTGGGCAGGGAAGGGAGCTTCTCCATTTAACAGAAGACACTGTGCGAGCCAAGTCCTCATAGACTGGTGCTGGGCCATGGCGGGTCCCACAAGGCCTTCCTGGGTGTGCCAAGGAGGCAAATCTCCCTGCCCTGCCCAGGCCAGGCCTCAGGGTCGTGTTTGCAGGGGGCAGGCTGAGGGATGATGAGGCAGCATCTTCCTGCAGAGACCAGGCTTCTTGTAGTAGACTCCCTCAACTCAGGGTTCCTCTGGCCTGATGTGAACCGTCCTCTTCCCCCCCAAGGCTGACTTGTGAGGTTTGGTGACAAACTCACGCAGGTGCAGAGTTGTCACATTTGCTTTCTCCTTTTTTTTTTTTTTTTTTTTTTGCTGCTTTCTCATATTAGGCAGCTGACACTGTGGCTGTGATTGAGCCCAACTGTACAAAACCAGGTGGCCAACACTACTGGAAGCAACCAGTGATTTATTGCCTTCCTGGCTCTGGATAATCTGATTTGTGATTCAATATGAGTTCCAGCCAAATAGTTGGAGGAAAATGAAGCTATTAACGCTCCTCGCTTTTAAACTTCGCAAGATTATTTATTTATGCCAGAGTTACGCGCATCCACCTGAAAAGATTTCGAAGGATCCAGACAAAAATGGTCCCGTATAAGATGCAAGGAGGCCATCCCTGTGCTAACCGTTCTCACAGTCCCGTTTGGGAGACTGAGGCGTGTACCGAAAGAATGAAACAAACCCGTTCCTCGCCCTTGAGAAGCACTGAGCTCCAGGCAGGCTCAGTGAGGAAACCACAGAGAGCTAGAATGAAGCTTCCCTTGATGCACCTGAGCCCCAGCATGTCGCAGACATCAGGGTGGTGTCTGAGCACACGGGAAAACCAACCCCCGGCAGCTTCGGGGCTTGGGTTGAAGGCCTGGGAAGACGGAGGAAAGTGCGCACACTCAAGAAGGCTGAAGTAAAGGGTGAGCGTCAACACGACCAGGAACATGGCAACCCTGGGAATCCTTACTCAACTCTTCCTAGAAATACAGGGCCAGCTATAGTCCTTTCCGCAGAGCCTATAGAAGGTCAGTCAGACAAACAGTCATCTTGTCACAATGCACGCTGGCATAGAGCCAGTGTGGCGTAGCCTTCTCTTGAAATTTTACGAAAATGTTTTAAGTGAAGGAAAAGATTGAGAGAAATTTTTTAGAACAGGGGGATGCTTCCCAAGGAACCCATAAACTTATTACAAGAGGAGATTGATTGCATTTTTCTTCTGAAAATTGATCAGTCTGGGACTTTGTTCCCATTATGAATCAGTATGTCTTTTCTAACACAAGTAGTTGGAAAGTGTTGCTTCTACTCAGGTTATCTGGAGTCGAAATTTATTTGTTCAAGTAATACATGTTTATTGAGCACCTATTTTGTGCCAGGCACTGTATCCAGCTTGGGGAATGTGGTAGTGACCAAGACATAAAATTTTTTCCCTTATTGGGAAGACAAATGATACACAAGGAAAGCTTCAATGAACAACTTGGTAGATCATTTAGGAAGTATGAAGATAAACACTAGAGTGTGGGAGGAATGATTTAGTGGGGTGTTCTACTATAGACAAGGTAAACAGGAAGGCCTGTACCTTAGAAACTTTCTCATTGTTGGGATAAAATACCTAACACCCATAGATTAAAGCAGGGATTTATTTTGGCTCACAGTTTGTAGAGGTTTTAGTCTATCGTCAGCTGGCTCCAAGGCAGGGTGGCATGGCAGAGGGAAAGAGCACGGAATTACTCATGGGAAAGCAGGCAGGAGGCAAACAGAGATCAAAGGAGGGGGAGGGGGGGAGATGGACCCTGTCAGGCCACGCCCCCAGTGACCTGCCTCCTCCAACCAGGCTTCATCTCCCAACATTACATTAAACTATAACCTCATCAGTGGACTAATCCACTGGTGAATATCACACCCCCATGATCTAATCACCTCCCAAAAGTCCCACCTGTAAGCACATGAGGCTTGGGACGGCACCTAGATGTCAACTGTAACAGCCCATGTGCTGAGGTGAGACCGGAGTTGAGATCTTTGTTGATATAAATAAGAGCAGGAACTGCGGGACAACACCTTCCATGCAGAGGAAACGGCATGCACGAAGGCCGAGTGGGGGCACCAGCTGGTGTGTTGCCGGAGCCGAGTAGACATTAGTGGCAGAAGTGGGGCAGCCAGAACAGCAGTGATGAGGTATGTCGGCAGGGCAGCGGGCGAGGCAGGTGACACAGGGTTGCAGGCCAAGGAAGGAGCTAAGCTGGAGTGTTTTCTGCAAGGGAGCAGCGTGTTCTGGTTACCTGGAGAAAAGTGTGCTTGTCCCACTTCTGTTTTAATGGAGAATTAAAAAAAACAATCCGTATATTCACCTCTGGGTCACGACTCACATGTTTTTTAAGGAAATATTTCTTGTTTTGCTTAATGGTAATCTTATTCACATACAAATAAGTATACATTTGCATTTCCTCTTTTGTGTTGAATTTTGCTCACAAGTTGTAGTTTATAACATTACGTACTCAAAGAAAAAAATTTCCACCTGCTGCCATCTGTGGATTTAGATTATCTTAAGTGGTTAGGTCTTCATACTAAATGTAAATAGAATCTTGTTCATGAATTTGCAAATTGATTTTTCCACTACTGGCCCATGTAGGAAGCCCATTATATTCTGAATCCAATTTAATAGCTATTATTTAGATATTGGTCTAAACAATATATTGACGTTCCTTCTGCATAAATCCATAAATTACATTAAAATATGGACAAAAGTCTAGCATGCATATTTTCCACCATCCTTGCCTCTCGTTCCTAGTCCTTCTGCTCCACCCCTTCCTTCTCAGACATGGACCCAAGCCCCTGGACAACACCAGTTTGTTCTTCTGGTGGATGAAATCCATCTTGGTGACTCTCTCCCACTGGATTCTAAACTCCCTGAAGGCAGGACACACAGCCAGCCTCCCTCACACCCCACCCTCACCCTGTGACTGGCGCAGCGTTTGCACATCACAAGTCTTCAGTTGAATAGAAAATACCAGCGTATTTCCACGCACATATGTGTACAATTCAGCAAGCCAAAGCAGTGCTCATGGTATTTAAAAAGGTACCATAGCAAGCAGGGCGTGGCGGTGCCTGCCTCTAACCCCAGCACTTGGGAGGCCGAGACAGGAAGATTGCCGTGAGTGGGAGGTCAGCCTGGCTATGTACTGAGTTCCGGGCCGTCTGAACTACATAGTGAGACACTGTCTCAAAAAACAAAACAAAAAACCAAAAACACCCTCCCCAAATGTGCCATAGATTTAACTAAAGTGAACTCCAGTCAGCCGAGTCTGCCCAGGTGGAAGCAGATACATGCATCTCGAAGCCAGGAGGTTGGCGGGGAGGCGAAGGGCATTTGAGGGGTGTCACGGCTCGGACTGACGTGAGTGGAAGGCTCTCCTCTCTCAAACTGTGCACGCTTATAACAGAGCCGCCCTCCTTACCAGGAACTCTCCCCTTCCGTGCAAGGAAACATTCTTGCGAGTATTTTGTTTTGTCGTTTTTATTTTGTTTTCCCCTGGCAACTGCAGGGAGGACTTCACGTTCTGAGATTTCTCCCCCTGGATCTGGGTGCTGGTGAATTTCCATTTTTACCGCTTTGTAAATCATTGCCTAGGCTTGACGGAGGCACTTTTTGCAGGCCTGGGTGGTGTGTGCTTAATGCCTGGTGCAGAACACAGCAGACAGCTAATCACTTCTGTGCTGCAGCAAATGGAGCTCAGCAATATTCACTTTCCTCTGCCCCTGCTGGAACTGCAGAACCTGTCTGTATACAGCGTGCATCATTTTTTAGTTATTTTACTTGAATATTAAAATAGGGCTACCAGATAAAATATGGGTCACCCAGCTGAATTTGAATTTCAGATAAGCCACAAGTAATATTTTAGTATAAATAGGCCCCAAATGTCGCACAGGACATACCTAAATACTAAGAAAATATTTGTTGTTTATCTGAAATGCAAGATTAACTGGACATCCTGTGTTTTTATTTGCTGATTCTGGCAGCCCTAATTAAAACCACAGTTACAGCCAGCAGTGCTGGTGAATCTAATCACTCAGGAAATGGGGAGACTTCTGATGAAATATTTCTATTTTCTTCTTCTGTCCAGTCCTTCCTTGTGCGGGGAATAAGGCCTGCAGAGAGGCAAGGTGTTGATGTTAAGGAAAACTGGGCCATTGCTAGCTAGGTTGAGGCTGTCCTTAGCAGGAACCATTTCAGAACAAATTTACTGCAACTGCTAAAATTTTTAAAAAGCCATTTGAGGGTCATTTTCATTGTCACTGCTCTTGTGGCCACAGAGGTCCCTTGCTGCCTGGTACAGTGTGTCCCCAGATAAACTTGAGGGAAAGGGGATGGCAGCCAAGTGCCTAGTGCAGCCGAGGGTGAACCTCAGGGTTGCCCCGATCTGGAGGCAACGATGGAGAGAGAAGGAAGATGAGAATGTGGAAGCCCTAATATTGAAGGTGCCTCTGCAGAGCCAGCTCAGATGACAGCAAGACGAAGAGTCAGGCTGGGGCCAGCTGCAGGACACCACCCGCTTTCACTGCGAGGAGAGCAGTCATGAGGGGGCCTGTCCAAAAATAGACACCGGGGAGCTTCGCAAATTTTGTGTTCATTTTGGAACTTTACATCTGATTGCAGAAGCATTTTTATTCTCTACACCAGTTCCTAGGCAAAAGTTGCCAGACTCTGGGTCCATTTCTTCCAGCTACATCTACAATGAATGCTTATGATGTTCGACCCAGAATGGTTAAGGTTCTGTGGATTCTCCTTGCTTATCAGCTACTATGTAACTGCTTTTCATTAAAACTCAAGAGGTAACCCTATGCTTACTTTCATTTGGTGAAATAATTCACCAGATCAGGATTATCTGAAATGTGACTTTCCCTTCACTTCTGTCCAGTATGTGACACTGGGACGTGGGGGATGGGAGGAGGATGTAAAACTTGGTCCTGGTTCTCAGTGAGCTTCTGGTGTAGATGCTGTGCACCCAGCTGGCATTAGTCTAAGGACTGGCTTTCTGGTCCCAGAAAGGGAGCCGGTAGCGGGTCCCCCCACCCCTCCCTTAGAGGAGTGTGGCCCCTGCAGTTCTGGGTAAAGGCCTGTGAACGTCATTGCCATTGCTGGTCCTTCGGGGCAGAGCACAGAGTATTCCAGAGAAGGGCGGGAGGAAGTGTCACTCTGATGGGGTCTCCGGCAGGCCCCACTGCACACGCTGTCACCACGGGCCGCCTGTAGAGAACGTTAGAGGGACCTCTTTGTGGGGGTCAGTGATGCAGTCCTGACCAGCATCTAGAAATGCCAGCCTTCGGGGCCTGTACTGCCTCGGCACAATAATCAGTTCCATAAAAGTACAGGGCAGGAAGTCAGTTCCATTCTTAAGTTTCAAACATAACCCTGGGGTCTAAGTTTAAACTGCTGCTTAGCAATCAAGTTTCACCAGCCAGCTTTCTGTCTCATTAAATTAGGGAGATAGTCTGATGACCAAAGAAAGCAAGTCGAAAATCTTGTAATGCGGTGATTTTAGGAGAGGGGCTGGCTCCCAGAGGACATTATCTAAGATCTAGCTCTTTCAGAAAAATGATGTACAAGACAGAAATAAAGGCTGAAAAGAAGTGCCAGGTATGTGTTTGGGGAAACCCGGAGGGAGAAATGGGAGAGGTTGACTCTGGAGCAACCAAGAGAGGCATCAGACAGACAAGAGCAGCTTTTGAGTCACAGGCGAAGAACAGAGAAACCCGATTCCTGGGCACAGAACAGCAAGAATTCCACATAAGAGGGGAATGAAATAGCAGGAAGAAGCAACTGATCAAATCCAGAATGAAGTCCTTCTCCAGGACAACTTCCGCTGCTTCTTTAGCAAGTCACTGGCGTGGAAACAGGTGCTCATGGAGTGAGGTCTTGAATGAAGACTTACTGTACCTCGCTGTATCAGGATTTCCTGTTTCTCTGCTTTTCCTTTCTCTCCTTTCTTCATTCCTTCATCCATGTATTTGGTACTGACTATGTGATAGGCACTGGATTAGCCAGTCAACATGGAGGAGTCTTCCCATATAATGTCTCTCAAGTGAGTCTTTTCATTCTCAGGCCTCTCCCTGTGCCACAGCTCTGGTGCTCCCTTCATGAACAAATGACCAAGTCTCAGCAACCCCACTCCCGCCAATATCATACTTCTTCCCAGTCTGCACAACTAATGTAAAAACTGGTCTGGAATTGACAAATCCCACAGTGCCTGAGCAGAGGCGACAGGGAAACAGCTCGCCCCGTCTAGACGCTTGTGCTCAAGGGCATGCGTGGAAGGCCAGGGAGCTACCCTAGAAAGTAGCTCACAGACAAAACACCAAGACAAAACGTGTGGCAGAGTCACACGGCAAAAAGCTATACCCTAAAGTACTAGAAGCCCTTTTCTGAGAAGAATAAGAAACAAAACAAAGAAAGGTATCTTTTTAAGAAAGGGGTATGTTTTAATCAAGAGGAACTATAATGCAATATCTCGTGTGCCTAAATGTACGTTTGTTAAGTTGGGCACGCAGGTAAATGTGTTTTCATTGGAAAGAGAAAGTGCTGCAACTAAGTGGATGATTATTAAGTAGTAGGGTTGAGAGGAGGCCTCAGGTGAGAGAGTATGGCAGGCCTGTCTCTAATGACAGTTCTTTTTGTCTGTGTTTTCCAGCCCTTCATTATCAAGCTATCAGAACTCTGTTGTTAATAAACTGTTTTATGATAAAAGCCTCCTTTTACTCATATGAAATGTAAATGTCTTTTGTTTGTACAACAGTAATCATGAAGCCGTTTTTGGAAAAGTCACAAAATACGAGTAAGAAATACTATTAGATAATTGTACTAGTTACCTTTCTAGAGTCAATGGTTTGCAAGAGAGCAGATTTAATACAGGACATTTACACATTACAACATTCATACACACACAAGCCAAATGAAGGAAAAGTACAGAACGTCTGTCTATGCACTGTAGACCCGAAAGATCCAATCAAGGGCTGGGAGCCCACAGCAATGTCTCATGCAAATCTGTGCCTGCACTAAAAAGCTAAAGAAAGCTCTACTGGGGCCAGGGTATGACATTCACAGTGGAGATGAAGACCAGACCTCCCCCAGAGCAAACAGCAGCCATCCCCCAATGCCCCGAGTTCCTTCTGTGATGAAAACAGTGGTGTTCCCTTCGGGAGAACCAGCCACAGCAGAGCTTCTCCTGGGAAACGGCCAGCCCCTCTCTTCTGCTCCTGTTCTCCTTCGTGTCAGCAACAATCCTCAGGTGGATCCTCTATCCCCAGAACCACACAACTCAGTCCAGCTGCTCAAGTCAACCATAATAAGTCAATCACAACACGAGTCCACCACAATCCACGCCGGTCAACTTGATAACAGGCCCATTTTTTTTAAACCACACTCTCCGGTGGCAGATTTGTAGAGAGTTAACATATCTTGGTCTATTCAGGTTTACATTAACAATACAATTCTTATTGTACTCATTTCCACATCAGAAACAAATATTCAAAGGATGCTCAACACTGATTACAAACGTGTTCTAAACATTATAACTCTACATATGGATATACAACAACTCCATTCGGTCTTTCGTGCTTGTTCTAAAATAATAATTTGTTTACAAATCACAATATACTAATACAGCATCCAGATAAAAAAAGATACAGCTTCAAATTTTAAAATTCTTTGGTTTCCATAAATTTAAACAACAGAGCCTGGCAACACTAAAAGATGGCCCAAAGGATCTCCTGCGCCCCAAATACACTCTTCCCTTCTAGCAAAGGGCCTCAGGTCATTTTTCCATTGTCCTGTTTCTTCTCCACAACCACCTTGTCCTCTGTTCATCTTTACAATCCACAGCTCTCCTGTAGCCAAACATTTCAAGTCACCGTGCTGGCTCTCTGCTCTTGATTTCCAACGTAGATCTGGCCAAAATCCCTCAACAGTTACTATGCTGCCATCCCAACACTAGACTGCATTGAAATTTTTCTGCCACCCAGACAGTATCTCTAAACAAGCAAAATGCAGACCAACCTCTGCCAAAGCACACATAGTGCCCAGGATCCTGCGCCAATGCAATCTCTCTCAACAGAGGCCTCCCAAGCCTCATCCTAACCAACAGCATTTCCATCAGTCACTCTGATTTTCCATGCTCTGACCAGAGCCTCCCATATAGTAAGTTTAAAGCATTCCAGGGCTGCCTCTTCAGCCAGTCTCTCAAAACCTTTCCAAATTAATTCCAAAGGCTCCTAAGCCATAAGGCCAGGGAATGTCACAGCAAGGACCCCACTTCTCCTCATACCAATTTCTGTCTTAGTTACTTTTCTAGAGTCAATGGTTTGCAAGAGGGGATTTAGTACAGGACATTTACCCATTACGACGTTCACACACACAAGCCAAATGCAGGAAGCGTGCAGAACGTCTGCGTGCTGGAGACTCAAAAGATGCAATCAAGGGCTGGGAGCCCACAGCCATGTCCCATGTACATCTGTGTCTGCACTAAATGGCTGAGGAAATCTATACTGGAGCCAGGGTATAACACTCACAATTGAGATGAAGACCAGAGCTTCCCAAAGCAAACAGCAGCCATCCCGGACAACAGCAAGGCCCCGGGCTCCTTCTGCAATGAGAACAGTCAAGGTCCCTTCTGGAGAAGCAGCCTCAACAGAGCTGCTGGAAACAGCCGGCCCTCATCTTCTGCTCCCGTTCTCCTTTATGCTGTGTCAGCAACAATCCTCAGGTGGATTCTCTATGCCCAGAACTGTGCTGACTCAATTCAGCTGGGTGTTCCTGCTCAAATTGACCATATTAGTCCACCACAGTGCTTATTAATTAGTGCAAATACAAAGCAAAGGCTGTTTCTGTTTTTGCCAATACTTTAAAAAGTATATCCTAATTTCTGATATTTGTGGCTGTGATCAAAATTAAAAAAGCTTTTAACAATCTCCAAACCTAATCAAAACAAGAAGTGTTATTTCAATGCCAGTAAATCTAAAAGAAGAAATTTGACTAGTAGCCAATAATAGAATGTTTTAAAATATGATCTCTTACCCTGGCTTTAATTTGGATTTCTCTGATGATTGGAGCTGCTGAGTACATTTTTTTACTTCACTGGACATTTCATATCTCTTATTTTGAGGAATATTTGCTCAGATCCTCTGCCTACATTCAAACTGGCTTGTTTACATACTATTAGTTCCTCATATGTTTTGCGTATTTGTTTCTTATCAGGTTATGGTTTGTAAACATTTTCTACCAATACTTGAGTTCTCTCTCCATTTTGATAGTTATTTTCTTTCTTGTGCAGAAGTTTGATGCAATCCCATTTGTCTATTTTTGCTTCTGTTGCTTGCGCATTTGGGGTCGTATCCAAAAAGAAATCACTTCCTAGACCAGTGGAGCTTTTCTCCTTTTTAAGTTTTCTTGGAAGCTTTGTCGTTGCAGGTCTTATGTTAAATCTTTCATTAATTTGAAGTTGATTTTTGTATGTGAGGTGAGGCAAGGGTCCAATTTCACTCTTCGTGAGCATCAAGTTTCCCTAACACCATTTATTGAGGGTCCTGTCCTTAAATTATCAACAATTCTATGGCTTGGAAAATTATGAAAGAAAAAGAATTGTAATTGAGGTTTGGAAGAGGAATTAACTTTTTAATAGATATGTCACAGAGTGAATCTAAAACTAAACTAAAGTATTAATGTGGATTAATGCACACAAAAAGGTCTTTCCCAGCTGCACCCCTAAAGTAGCCCAGCAGCAACTACCCTAACATGACAAATAATCTATTACAAATCCCTATTCCTAATTTTTATACTCTAGTACAGTATGTAGCTCTATTTCCTGGTTAACTCTGTGTAAACAAATTACCCTTAGATTTAGCAGCTTAAAGCAGCAATTTATTATTTCTCACAGCTCTGGAGGTGGATGGGGTTGGCTGAGTAGTCTTTATTTGGGTCTTACAGGGTTGTAATCAGGCAGGGGCTGGGATCAAAACCATCTTTTTTTTTTTCCCCCTCCATATTAGAGATTATTGAATGCACGGCCTTTGCACTGAGCTACATCCCCAGCCTTTTTTATTTTTTATTTTGAGACAGGATGTGCTAAGTAGCCAAGTTGCTTGGGCTAGGCATGAAATTGTGATCCTCCTGCCTCAGCCTCCCATAGTGATGGGATTACAGATATGCACCCCCATAACCGGCTTCAAATCATCTTTATTCATATGTCTGGCATCCAAGTTAGAACATCTGGAATGACAGGGAGCCAGCTGGACATTTCTCTCTCCATGTGGCTTCTCTATGTGGCTAGTTTGTGCTTCCTTGTAGCACGGTCATCTTAGACTAATTGAACCTCTTACATGGTGGCTGGCTTCATCATAGGCAGCCTTCTAGGACAAACAGGTAGAGGCTACAAAGCTCCTTATGACTGTCAGAGAAGACCTGCAGTGTCGCTTCTGCTGTACTGTCTTGGTTAGCACAGGCACAGGTCCACTCAGATGGAGGCAAGTGGAAGAACACCTCCGCCCTCCGTGTGTCTTGCACGCACAGATAGGGAGGAAATGGAAGGTTTCCCAGAGTGTGTTTCTGTAATATTAATTAGTTCATGTGCAATTAGAGAACAATATCAGTCTAACCTCGAAGTCATGTTGGAGGCCGTCAGATTGCTGCTTTGGTAAAGGGAGCCAGAAGAGCAGGAGCAGAATTATGACCTTCAGCAGAGAAGGAAAACGTCCCACAACTCAGCTGTTTTGGAAGCAGAAGTCTTTTAGTTACATTTTAAGAAAATTCAAAATGGACACCTGCTTAGGCTCCCTGGGGAAGTCCATGGTATGCCCATTCTATCCCACTCTCGTGTCCTGTGCCTGGGGAGCCCCTGCCCAGAACTCCTTTTAGTGTGCATTGTCCCAGAACGTGGTGTCCAACATTTCCACTCGAGTTCATGTGAATTTTTAACCTCTATTATTGCAGCCTCTAGCTATGCCTAGCTACATGACTTGGTTATCCAAGTTGGCTTCAGGAGACAAATAACTTTTTCTTAGTGATTTGGTTACAAGGGTGCCTACCTCTTCAGTGGTTTCCTCGATTGTATTTACCCCGTAAGCCCCTTAACTTTTAGTGTGTGATTTGCAGAACATGAGACATTTCCATAATGCAAATTTCACATTACAGCAGAAAAACCTGAACTGTTTATTCTTTACTAAAAGAAAGCTAGGCTCCTTTGAACAAAGCTGATTTCTGTTCTTGGTATTCTAGACTGCCTTGGAATTTCATTGCCAAAAAGCAAACCTGCTTTAGAAATTCTGCAGAAAGACCTAGAAACCAGTCTAATGGGAGATCACATTGGTCCAGTTGTAATAATTTGAGCATCAAAAATAGAACAAAAGGTTATAGTTATATAGAGTTATAAAAAGCCAGTCATAACGATATCCAAAGAGAACTAATGAGAATTTTCTTTTCAGATAACAAGTGTTATATGTAAGTTGTATTTATTCAAATTAGCAAAGTTGTTATTCGGTCCTATGAATTACTTCAGTATCTCACACACACACACACTCACACACACACACATGGGAGCCAAAGACTCAAAAGACTTCAATGCATGGGAGCTAAAGACTGAAAAGATTTCACGCCTGGGTTTGGGGTGTACTTGCCTATTACGGTGACTAAGGTACACTCATTATAAGCTAAATTACTCAGACCATCTATCTGCAAAGTCTTAAAATTCAGTAACGCTTTCGCTGCTCGTATCACTAGAATTTTCAGGTAGTAGTGAAACATTAAGGTGGAAATTTGAAAAAAAATGAACCGGATAAGGTTCACGCAGGAACTAGACTCAGCCAGAGGTCTTGTTTGCAAGCTCTCATGAATGTGAGATATTCTGGCAACAAAAAGATAGGACTCTCTCCCCTTCCATATTAGTGGACAGGCTCATGAGGGCTTCTGCTATATGACTGTGTAAAGCACTACATTCTTCGAGACTTGTCACACATGTGCTATAAAAACTCCTTCTACCCCTTCCACCTCCATCTTCCTTGGGACTGAAAGTACTTCCGGGAAAACTCACAACCTTGAGTGGAGTGGATTCTGTATTCTGAGTAGACGGGAGATGTGCGAACGTCTGCATTTATTTGCTGTTCAGTGATTCCGGCAGTTAATCCTGGTTACTCTTAGTTACACGCTTGGTTGGCTCCCTTGCCCTATGTAGTCACTGAAAAGAACAGGCCAAAGCCTTCCCGAGCAACGAGACCCAGACCTCACACCCTGGACCATTTTAGAAGATTAGAGGGAAAGTTTTGTCAGTCTGACCCCAAAATGACTTCATTGAACTGGAAGGGTTTCTAGGATGAAAAATTAAATAGACAATTAATTTATGCTACTTGCTGTTCTTCAAAGAAATACGATCTTAATGTTTCATATTTTCAGATTTTCAGTCTTTTGCCCAAGACTTAGCTCATAGTTTTATACACATGTGAAGGTAAATTATACCAAAGATGGGGGGGTGTTTTTAGAGAAAAATATGTTGATGTGGAATTATTAGGCTGATGAAAATTTTTTTTTAGGCTGATGAAAATTTGTTTTGAGTTACTCTGCTAAAGAATTGCAAAATGGGTTATCTGAATAAAAGACATATTTTTAAAGTCATTTATGTAATAAAATGGCTAGAGACATAACCAAAATAAATGAAATAAAAACAGAAGAGAAAACTGGGGATAGGGACCATGTAGAACTGGCACAGATTAAAGTTCGAGGCAATTTATGGGCAACCCTTACAGGTGGGGTATTTTGAGAAGCTGGAAGCAGCAGACCTCAAATCTTTTATCAAGCAACTGTAGCCAAGCCGGCAGCAAGCATATTGTGGGGGGTTTTAAGATGTGTTTGTACAATAAACAAGGGGCTGGCTGAGAAATAGAGCTTCTTAGCCGCAAAGCCTGTAATGTTTACGTCCTGCTCCCAGAAAAATTTTTGGAAGTTTGAACAAAAGCAAACAAGTGACAAAGCTGTGTATGTTTTTTCTCTTGCCAGTGGAACAGAAAGTAATATTTCACCTTTTGAAATAACTGCTAGCTCTGAGATGACTTTCAGCTTCATAAACTCCACATTGGAACTGAATTGCACCCAACTGTTGGAAGTTAACCAACAGAAGAGTCTGGTAGGTCCCAGTAAAGTCATGCGAAGATTTGTTTCTTCCAAAATAGACAAATGTTGTAGTGGAGGCTCAAGCGAGGAAGAAGGCAGCCAGTTCTTCTTGGGTGGAATGGGACAGCAAAGGCCTATGGAGAGGACGATTCTTAAGCAGACCTTGGAACAAAGAGTGGATATTTGCTAGGACCTGGCACGGGCACCAGGTGCAACCCAGAAAACAGGCCTAAGTACGGGAAGAGCATGTCGGAATGACACAGGCCAGTGAGCTTGAAACTGTGAGCACTTTGCTATGGCTGCTTTCAATTTTGGATGCCAGGAAAGGGGCAGGGCACAGTGAAATGCAAGCTGGATGGAAAGCAGGGCCAGACCATAGATGTTCTTGTCCTTAATAGTTTGCTTTTTCATTATTTATTCAATGAATGCACATGTAGCAAGCCTACTAAATGCCAGCCCTCTGGGACACACACTTTATTTTTTATTCTCATGGCCTCAGTATAAAAGAGATAGGCAGGCATTGAGACTAGTCACAGAAATAATTATTTAATTCTACTTGTGGTAAGCACTCCTATGTGAAGGGCAGTGCTGTATAATGAGAGTTTAGGGACAAGTAGAGTCCAAGCAGATTTCCCTGAGGAAATGAGAATAAAGTTGAATCCTAATTAGGAGCTAGTCAGCTACAGAGGGCTCATTTAGTGGGTTTGGGAGAGCATGTGGGGCAGGTGCAACACAAGTGAAGGCCTGGAGTCAGAGTTATGTAGAACTTTAGGGAAATGGAAAAGCCTGTAGCCTCCTGTCTTGGCCACTTTTCTGTCCCTGAGACACCACACACAACACCTTCAGTTTAAAGGAGCAGAGGTTATTTGGGCTCACGGACTGAGAAGTTTCAGTCCACAGATGGCAGACTCCAAAGTGGAAACTGCATGGTGCAAAGGCTTGGGCAGAGGAAAGCTGCTCACACATGGTGGCCGAGAAGCAGAGAGAGGAGGGAGGGGATGTGGAGGGGGATAGCACACCCTTCCAGGCCACACCCCCAGTGACCTGCCTCTTCTGACTAGACTCTACCTCCTTTAAAAAAAATTGTATTAGTACATACTTGCAATATATAATAATCACATTCATCACAGGGAATTTGTACCTTTACATACTATGTCTTAATTCTTTTTCTGCCCATTTCTCTCCCCTCCTTTCAACCCTTCTTTGTCTCCCCATTTACGAACGCTTTGTTTCCATTTATTCCCACCCATTCCATTTTTTAAAAATCCTCTTTCCCCTTCCATCTCTTCCCCTTCCTCCTGCCTTGTTCCCCATCCAATTTGAACATTTTCTTCCTACTTCCCGATATCAATCCTCTGTTTTGCTCCTTGTTTACTCTTTGTGTTTCTCACAAAAGAGAAACCATGTGATATTTAAACTTGTGTGTCTGAATCATTTCACTTAACATTATGGCCTCAAGGTGCATCCATTTACCTAAAAATGATTCAAGTGCTTTATGGCAGAGTAGTACTCCATTTTGTATAAATACATTGTCTTTATCTATTCATCTGTTGATGGGCATATGGGCTGTTTCCAAGAATTAGGTATTATAAATTGTGATGCTACAAATATGCATATATCACTGTAGTGCAATGCTTTTAACTCTTTCAGGAGGATATGTAGAGGGGAAAGAGCTGGGTCAAATGGAACCTCTAGGTTTAGTTTTTTAAGGAATCTCCATACTGATTTCCACGGTGATTGCACCAGTATACATACTACCAAGAGTGCAGAAGGGCTCCTTTTTCCTCACAGTCCTGCCAGCATTTGTTATTGGTTGATTTCTTGATGATAGCCATTCTTTCTGGAGTGAGATAGAATCTCAGTGTTGTTTTATTTGCATTTCTCAAATGACTAGTGATGTTGAACATTTTTTCATATATATATATATATATATATATATATATATATATATATATATATATTTTTTTTTTTTTTGTGGTGCCGGGGATCGAACTCAGGGCCTTGTGCTTGCAAGGCAAGCACTCTAATCACTGAGCTAAATCCCCAGGCCCCTTTTTCATATATTTATTTGCCATTTCTACTTCTTCATCTGAGATGTATCTACTCATTTCAGATGCCCATTTTTGCACTGGGTCTTTAAATTTAGGGGTTCTGATATTTTTTGAGTTCTTTACCCTGGATATTAGTCCTTAGTCTGAGGAATAGCTGGTAAAATTCTTTCCTACTCTGTGGGTTGTCTCTTCACTCTGCTGGTGGTTTCTTTTGATGTGCAAAAAGCCTTTTAATTCGATGTGATACCAGTTGTTGATTCATTGTAATATTTCCTGCATGGTCAGGGTTTTGTTCATAAAGTCTTTGCCTACACTTATGTATGCAAGAGTTTTACCTATTATATCTTCCAGCAGATTAAGTGTTTCTGTTTTAATATTTAGATCTTCGATGCATTTCGATTTAGTTTAATGCACGGTGAGAGATATGGGTCTAGGTTCAGTCTTCAGCATTTGTCAAAGATAAGGTAGCTGAGTGTGCTTGGAGTGGTTTGTGCATCTTCTATTCTGTTCCATTGATCCTTGGATCTGTTTCTTTGCCAGTTCTATGCTGTTTTTTATCATGGTAGCTTTGTAGCATAACTTCATATTGGGGATTGTGATGCCCCCTGCTTTGCCCTTGCTGCCCAGGGTTGCTTTTGCTGCTCTAGGTCTCTTTGGGTTCCATATAAACTTTAAGATTGTTTTCTTTAGTTCTGTGAGGTATGCTATTGGTATTTTGATCAGGATTGCATTAAATATAATAGTTTTGGAAGGATGGCCATTTTCACTATGTTGGTTCTGCCTGTCTAAGAACAGGGGATATCTTTCTGTTTTCTGTTATCTTCTTTGATCTCCTTTTTTCAGAGTACTGTAGTTTTCAATTTATAGGTCTTTCAACTTCCTTCATTAGACTGATTCTTAAGTATCTCATTTTTCTTGATGCTATCATGAAAGGTGTTATTTACCTGATTTCTCTCTCAGTGAATTCGTTATTTGTGTACAGGAATGCTATTGATTTTTGAGTGTTAACTTTGTATCTTGCTGTGCTACAGAATTTGGTTATTAATTTTAGGAGTCTTTTGGTGGAGTTCTGGGGTCTTCTGTATAGAGTATCATGTCATCCCCAAATAATTATAAGTTAACTTCTTCCTTTCCTATTCTTATTCCTTTTTTATTTTTCTCTTGTCTAATTGCTCTGGCTGTTTCCAGAACTATATTGAACAGGAGTAGTGATAATGGGCATCCTTGTCTTGTTCCTGATTTTAGAGTGAAAGCTTTCAGGTTCTGACCATATAGTATGATGTTTGCTATTTGCTGTCATAGATCGCTTTTTATCAGATTGAGATAAAGACCATCTATTCCAATTTTTAGGGTTTTTTTTATCATGAATGGGTGTTGTACTTGTCAAATGCTTTTACTGCATCTGTTGGGATGATCATGTGGTTTTTGTCTTTGGTTCTGTTAATGTGGTGTATCACATTTATTGATTTGCATATATTGAACGATGCCTGCATCACTGGGATGAAACTTACTTGGTTATGGTACATTATCTTTTTGATGATTTACTGCATTCTGCTTGCCAGTGTCTTATTGAGGATTTTTGCACCTATGTCATTAAGGGGATTGGCCTGTAGTCCTTTTTTTTGTTGTTGGATCTGTCTCTGGTTTTGGTATCAGGGTAGTATTTGTTTCCAGGAATGAGTTTGGGAGTTTGGCTTCCCTTTCAGTTTCATTAAAGATTTTGAGAAGAAGTGGCATTAGATCTTTAAAGTTCTTATAGAATTCAGCAGTGAATCCATCAGGACCTGGGTTTTTCTTTGCTGGTAGTTTTCAAAAATACTTCTTTAATTTCATTGACTTATACTAGATTATATAGAATTTTTGTATCTTCTTGATTCAGCTTTGGTAATTTATATACATCTGAGAATCTGTCCATTTCTTCTGTGTTTTCCATCTTATTAGAGCACAGGTTCTCAAAGTAGGTACTGATAATCTGGATTTTTGCAGGATCCATTGTGATTTTGCCTTTTTCATTCTTAATTTCATGGATTTGAGTCTTTTCTTTTTTGATAAGGTTAGCTAAGGGTTTACCTATTTAATCTCTCAAAGAACCAAGTCTTTGATTCATTGATTCTTTATATCGTTTTCTTAGTTTCAATTGCAATAATTTCTGCTCTGATCTTTATAATTTCCTCTCTTCTACGAACTTTGGATTTGACTTGTTCTTAGTTTTCTAGAACACTGAGATTATATATTAGGTTATTTATTTGAACTTGCTGTGTTTTTCTGATATGGGAATTCACTGCTATAAAATTCCCTCATAGAACTACTTTCATTGTGTTCCATACATTCTAGTATGTTGTATTGGCATTATCAATTAATTGTAGAAACTGTTTAATTTCTTCTTTAATTTCATCTGTGACCCATTGGTTGTTCAGGAGGGCATTATTTAATTTCCATGTATTCATGTAGTTTTTGTGGTTTCTTTTGCCATTTATTTCCAATTTCATTGCACTATGGTCTGATAATAGGCGTGGGATAATTTCAATGCCTTTGCGTTTACTTAAGCATGTTCTATGAGCTACTGTGTGGTCTGTTTTGGAGAAATTTCCATGTGTGGCTGAGAACAATGTGTATTCTGATGTCATGGAGTGTAGCACTCTGTAGCTATCTACTAAATCCATTTGTTCAAAGGTTTGGTTCAACTCTGATATTTCTTTGATTTTTTTGTCCACTTGGTCTATTTGTGACAATGGGGTATTGTCATCCCCTATTATAATTGTATTAGTGCTTCTCTGAGTTTTCATGTTTCTGTTTTATACAGTTGGATGCACCAGTATTTGGCACTTTTGCAGGACAGAAGGATTGATAGGAAGGGAGAGACAGATTTGGGCCCTTGCCATTTGTGTCTCCCCATCTGCACTGAGATTTTAGCTAGCAGTCAGAAAGCTAACAGTCTGTGGTTTTTTAGCTGCTTACCACAAGGTACAGTGTGTGACACTTGACTTCCCCAAATTCCCCTAACTGCTCTGCTTGAAGTGGAGCTAACAACAAGTCTCTAGCCCTCAGGTTGTCAGAAGGGGGTCTTATGTTCCCCTTTATCCACACCTGAGCTAGAGAAAACCAGGAAAAGCCCCTCACCATGCTAGATGCTTCCCCTACCCAAATTTATCCAGCCCCTGACAATGAGCATAGCAACCAATCAAGTAGGGCCCCCTCCTAGGAGTGGGTGATGTTGGGCCCCAAACCCTAAAAATCTATAACACTGGGCCTGCTCAGGCGGTGTTCCAGCTCTGGACACCCCCACCTCCCATCCTGTTAGAGGTGGCTTTCATTTGCTCTGACAATAAAACTTCCATCTACTTCCACTGTGGTCTCGCTTGCCTCCTCTTCTTCTTTCTACCAATGGAGAGAGAGAGATAGTTCCCCAGACCCCACACCCACTCCAGACATGACATAGATACTTTTTTTGGGGGGGCAGTGCTGGAGATTGAATTCAGGGCCTTGTACTTGCTAGGCAAGCACTCTACTACTTGAGCTACATCCCTAACCCCTGCATATATATTTATGATTGTCTCTTCCCCTTAGATTGTTCCTTTAACAAATATGTAGTGACATTCTTTGTCTCTTCTGATCAGTATTGGCCTGAAATCCACTTTGTCGGCAAATAAAATAGCTACCTCTACTTTTTTCTAGGTTCCTGTCACATGGGTATTGTTTTCCATCCTTTGACTTTCAGTCTATGAATTTCTTTTTGAGTTAAATGTGTTTCTTGTGTGCAGCATATTGTTGGATCTTGTTTCTTGATCCATTCTGCCAATCTGTTTCTTTTGATTGGTGAGTTGAAATCATTCATATTGATGGTTATAACTGATATAACATATTGACTTATCCTTGTTATTGTACTATTTTCCTGTTATTGATTTTCTTTCTCTTCTATGTAATTGCTTGCCTTTTTCTAGAATATTCTTTGGAACTTTTTGGAGTACTGGTTTGATGGCCATGAAATTCTCAGATGTTCTTTATCATGGAAGTATCTTATTTGTCCATCAGTTTTGGAATACAACTTTGTGGGATATATCAATCTGTGTTGGAGGTTGTTTGCATTTAGGACTTGAAATACTTCACTCCAAGCTGTCATTGACTTAAGGGTTTGTGTTGAGAAGTCTGCTGACTCTTATCAGCTTTCCTTTATAGGTGATTTGTTTATTTTCTCTAACAGCTTTTAATACTCTGTTTTTGTGTTGAGTTTCTGGAATATTGACTATTATTTGCCTTGGTGTAGTTTTTCCTGATCATGGGTATTTGGGGTTCTATATGCCTCAATTCTCTGTTTGTCAAATTCTTTCTCCATGTTTGAAAGTTTTCTGCTATTTCTTCTATGAACAAATTTTTATGTCCTTTGTGCTACATTCTGATTTTTCATTAATTGTAATTAAATTTATGGTATTTTTCTTCACATCATCTAGCAGCCATTGGATTGATTTTTCACGGCCCCTGCTATTTTTAAGAAGCCTTTCATTTGATGATAGCCAACTGCAAGATCTGATATTCTGTCTTCACATTGGTTGATTCTGCTGCATATACTTTCAATGGAATTTTTAAAATTTCCTGGATATGTGTTCGTATCTCTTTCTAAGATCCTCAGATTTACAGCCATGTCACAAAAGTCACAGAGTTTCAAGGTGGGAGTGACCAACAGCGTCAGGTGCTGCAGAGGTTTTTCTTGATGAAGACTAAAGAGTCCACTGAAGGTTGCAGGGGAGGTTGCTGGTGACCTTTAATGACATGGGTCAGAAGAAGGTTGAGCTGAATCTTGACTATAGCATAGAAGATGATATTTTGATGGAGCAGCAGGGTGGTGTTCCCTTGCTTTAATTTTAAAGTTGAAAGAACTTGAGCATGCTTACAGACTATAGGAAGAATCCATTTGATAAGGAGAGCTTAGAAGTGCAGGAACTGGAAACACGAATGGATGGATCTGTCCCCAACATGGCAGCAAGGAGAGTGATTATCCTTGAAAAGAGAATGCTGATTTCTTCTTTGGATGGAGGAAAAGAATGAAGGCAGAAATAGATATGAACATGTTTATAGCTATGGGGTAGGGGCATGAGGAACTTTCTTCTTGACAACCTAAATTTTCTCAGTGAAAATTTAAGGAGAGTGAAAGTTTAAAACAGCAATT
This sequence comes from Hystrix cristata, assembly GCA_004026905.1. Taxonomy (NCBI): domain Eukaryota; kingdom Metazoa; phylum Chordata; class Mammalia; order Rodentia; family Hystricidae; genus Hystrix; species Hystrix cristata. The sequence continues at coordinate 43,335 of PVJO010015628.1, forward strand.
GTGAGCAGTGGAAGAGAACTTGATCAGGAGTCAGTAAAGGCTCCTGGAGTTTGCTGAGATAAATTAATACACAATTGATGTAAATGATATAAGTCAAATAGAATGTATGGTGAGGTGAAAATGTCATGAAATAGAATTGTAAAGATAGGATGTGTCTTGTTTATGGAATTTGGTTTTTATATAGACAATGGGAGCCATAAACGGTTTTTGAGCAGTGGAATGATGAATTAGATATGAGAGTTTTTGGGGGTGAGCTGAGAAAAGTACCAACGATCACAACAATCTAGGTGATGGACAAGGGATAGACAAAGAATGACAGACAATCTCCATATTAGGGAATTGAAGGTAGACAGAACAAAGTTAAGAGTTACTTTGAAGTTAGATCTCAGAGGACTGGTCATGATGCCATGAGGCAGACTGAGATACTCCTAAGGCCTGTCCCCTAATCTACACCACCTGTACCTTCTGTGTAAACTCTCGTTTAACACGAATCGCCTAGTCCCCATCCAGACTACGATGCCTAGACATCTCCCTGTATAGATATTCAGGAACTTCCACCACACTGAGCTTAGAAGATACTCAGATGTAAGAAATGAAAGAGAAGGAGTCAGAACTACTTAGACATTGTAACTTGGCTTATAGGGTAGATGCCATGATACTATTAACCAAGAAGGGGAGCATGAGAGGTCACGTTTGCAGAGCAAAAGGATGAGTTTTAGGTGTCAGGATGACCTTGATGGATTTAGGCAACTGGGGTTGAGGCTGTGAGCCTGAGCTTGTGAGGGAGGTTGGACCTGGTCATGCAGAACTGGCATTGTTTGTATCAAGCTGGTTGTTGTGGCAGCAGAGTCCATGTTTGCTAGAACATTCCATCAGCTCCCTGCAAAACCTGTCTTGGCCCTACTCAGGTTTGCAGTATTAGTTCCTCATTATTCCCCAATGTTGGTAAAGGGGTTTTAAAGAAAGTCTGGAGAGAAACCCTTGAAGAATGTTGTCCTTAAGAGGGCAAGCAAAGAAGAGAGTACCAAACTAAAATTTAAAAAGTTGGAGGAGCTGGAGACCCATCAGACCTGCGGAGCCACATCAAAGATGGGCTCATCGAGGTAATGGTTTTTCTTTTACAGAAAACATCACTTCTTTTCTTAAAAATTGATTTTTAATTTGCATTTTGTTCTAGAAAATGGTCCCTCTTCTAACATAACTTATTAAAATATCATTTAGAATTACTCTGAACCCTTCTGATTGTGCAGTTTTATTATTATTTTCCAAGAAGTTGTGCTAGTCTTTGTGCAGAATTCATTAAAATGTGTTCAGCATTACCATGTAA
>PVJO010015629.1:0-44501 GCA_004026905.1 Hystrix cristata
GAGTAAACATTTGTGCAAATGGAAAGTAGAAAATGATAAGGACCAATACTTGTGCACATTATATCCTTTTGGAAATTAAGGGAAGGTGAGCATTTCCTTTGGCTTGGAAGTTGGGAAGGTTTTGTGGTGCCATTTGTGGGTGACCATTTCCATGGGTTGTCCTATTTATTCTTCACCACAGTTGAGAAGGGTGATGTCACTCTCATCCCCATTTTATGGTTGGGGAAACAGACCTAGAGATGCTAGAAAGTATGTTCAAGGTCAAATTTGTAAATATGGACCTGCAGAAGGGAAGAGAAGGAAATCTGAGACAAGAAGTGCTTGAAGTAATGAAAGCTAGAAGGCAGGGGAGAGAAGGTCTTCCAGTAGGGGAGAGAAGGTCTTCGAATAGGGGGCTGTCTATGTCTGACTCTGTAAGCACTAGGAAGCCATTGAAGATCCTTGAGTAGGAAAGTGTAATGATCGGAGCGCTCAAGTGTTTGGGAAAGGGGGAACCTGGGAACATGTAGAACATGAAGAGGTGACCATAATGGAACATGCAACAGACATGCAGCATGCACAGAAAATGGTATGACTGGTATGAAATCATGTTACTTTGGACAATGTTGAAAAGAATGAAGAAAACGTGACTCATACCCCAGTTCCTCCCAAGTTCATCCACACACTTGTGCCTACTCTCCTGACCCCTAGGCTGGACTCTAGTTATTACTATTTCATTCTTTTCTGTCTCCTTACCCACTTTCTTTGGCACAAATGCTAGTTATTGTGTAGGTCACTTGACACCAGTTTATTAGCACGAGTGAAAACATCTTTTGTGCTTTGAGGCATTGATTGCCTTTGAGGGAGGTGTTGCAGAGTTGGCAGGTTTGGTGGTGAGAAGAACCCTGGACTCGGGCTCTTGGCCCAGCCAGTAACTCCTATTGTGGTTCTAGGATGCCTGATCTCCGAATTTGAGTTTCTGTATCCATAAAGGGATTGATAATGAGATCCTGTATATTACTGGTTCTCTGTATGTGGTCCTGGGCTCTCAGCATCAGTGTCACCTGGGAACTAGTCAGAGAAATGACAGACCTGCCCCAGGCCACCCAGCTGGCAGCTCAGGGTGGGCTGTCTAGGGCTTTGGTGCACCGTCCAGTCTGAGCAGCGCTGCCGATTGTCAGCACCGGCAGGTTCGGGCTCTTATCTGAGTCCTGTCTTGGCTGTGCTTCTCAAACTCGTGGGTCCCTGTGGTGCTGGCTAGGCTTGGGGAGGGGTTTGAGCATTTCGTTTCTAGCAAGTTCCCCGGTAACAGTTATTATCTGTTTCATACTGGCTTTGTGGCCTTGGATAGATTTCTTATTCTCTCTGTGACTCAGATTCCTCATCTGTAAAATATGGATCATATATAGTATCTAGCCTGTAGACTGTTATGAGCAATGCATGAGGTAATTCATGTGGTGTGCTGGGTACATTATATCTTCATAAGCATTCTTCTTGTTATTAATAAGCATGTAACATGCTTTACAAATATAGGGGGTTATGGTGAGAGTTGGTTGGCAGAGGATTGCAGCGTGTCTATTGCAAATTGTGTTTTTGAGGCTGGGTGTAGCTCAGTGTTAGGGTGCTTGCCTCATGCATGAGGTCGTGAGTTCAATCCCCACACTGCAAAAGAATTGTGGTAAAACACATGAAACATATAAATTACCACTTAACTATTATAAGTGTACAGTTCAGTGGCATTAACTGCATTCACCGTGTTGTGCAGCCATCACTTCGGTCCCTCTCCAGAACCGTCATGTTCTCCAGTTGAAACTCTCCAGCTATTAAGTCATAATTCCTCATTCTCTCCCTTCTCTGGTGCCTAATTTCAGGCTTCTAATTTCTGAGTATGAAACTTCCCATTCTAAATATTTCAGAGAAGTAGAATCATATGATATTTGTCCTATTATGTCTGGTTTGTTTCATGTAGTGCATTTTAAAGGTTCATCTATATTGTGGTATATATCAAAACTTCACTTACTTTTAAGGCTGAATAATACTCCATTGTGTGGTTGCAGCGCATCTTGTCTATCCATTCATTCATCAGCTGACAGACGCCAGACACTTCGGTTTTTTTCTCCTTGGCTCCGGGACGTTGCTTGTGGTGATCATTGATGTATAAATGTCTATTCGGGTCTCTGTTTAAAATTTGTTTTGATATATACCTAGGAGTGGAATTGCTGGATCATATGGTAATTTTGTTTGGCTTTTGAAAAATTGGCCAAATGACTTCTCACAAGTGGCTATTTTACATTCTTACTGGAAATATTCAAGGGTTACAATTTCTGACATCCTTACCAATATTATTATTTTCTGTTTTCTTGGTTGTAGTCATCCTGGTAGATATGAAATGGCATCTCATTGGTGTTCAGATTTGCATTTCCCTAGTGGCTAATGATGCTGAGCATCTTTCCATACACATATTCAGTATTTATATATCTTCTTTGGAGAAATGTCTCTTCAAGTCACTTGCCCATTTTTAAATTAAATTATTTGTCTTTTTGTTGTTGAGTTGTATGAATTCTTTATATATTCTGGCTACTAGACCTTTATCTGATATTTGATTTGCAAATATTTTCTCTCATTCTGTGGGTTGTCTTTTTGGGTCTATTTTTAAGATACAGATTTATCAAGTTATATCTGGCATGCCATAAACCACATTTTTAAAGAATAGAACTTAATGAGTTTTGACGTAGACATACACCCATGAAAACAGCACCACAATCAGGTTAATGAAGACCCACAGGTTTCCTCAAGGCCCTTTATCTTCCTCCCTCCTGCAGACGCAGGAGACCAGAGCCCTGGTGCTCTGGCTCGGTCGGCAGCCCACGCATGGTTTCGAACAGCCCATTACTTCCCAGGCCTGATTCCTCATCCACACATCACAGGATTCCGCTGTCGGCAGTTCTCATCCTCACTGGCCGCACGTTAGAATATTCATTTGGAAAACTTTTAAAAAAATACTGATGTCTACCCCAGACCCTTTAAATTAGATATTCTTGGAGTAGGATCCTGATATCTGTGTTTTTTAAAAAGCTCCCCAGTGATTCTCATGCATGTAAGTTGAGATGACTTCCAAAGCAGTCTTTGTATTCCAAATTGCATAATTTATATATAATTTCATATTCCTCACTGTGATTTAGTTTCAGTCTCTCAGAAACATCATCGAGTAAGTAGGAAAGGCAGAGCCTGTTTAAGGACAAGGAAACAAATACCCAGTCAGTGTGCCATATCTGTGGGTTTCACATCTGCAGATTTGACCAAACTACCATTGGAAATATTTGAAAAAAAACCTGTATGTGTACTGAACATCTACGGGCTTTTTGCTTCTTACTATTCCATGAACAATATAGCATAACAATTACGTATTTACACAACATTTACAATATATTAGGTGTTATAGGTGATCTTGAGTTGATTTCATGGGAGGATATGTATAGGTTATATGCGAATACTGTGTCATATTGTATATTAAGGTACCTGAGTATCCTTGGATTTTGGTATGGCGGGATCCTGGAACCAATCCCCAGCATATACCAAGAGGCAACTGTACAGAGTAGGTCAGTGACTTGAGTAGACCTGAAATAGAATGGTGATGGAAAGGTAGTCTGTGTTTTGTTATTCCCTGTGATTTCTGTTAAATTAGGGGACATGGGTATGCAGTGGATAGCAGCCAAACAGCTGTCAGGGTCTGGCTTGGCCATTGTACCCACAAATGAACAGATTCTTAGGACTAACTCAATCCAGTCCCTTAAGCTATTAGTATTAAGGTGAAAGACGGTCTTATTCAGTGTATCCGGCCTGCTTTTATGCACTTGGTGAAAGAATGATGCTTGCCCTCCTAGACTCCTCCATAACCTTCATGGGAGCACATCTTTGTGGTATGCACATGTGTAGCCTCAAAGCTGATGGGGTGAGTCAGTGAGATGGTTTCGGATGCTGCCTGCAGAATAGATAAGAGTGTGAATAGTAAATGAACGATGGCCTCGCAGATGAAGACCACGGGTTAGGTGGTGTCATCGTTCCCAGCAGCTTTCCTCTCTCTGCTCAGCCTTCACCAGCCCGTTAGTCTCCTTCATGGTCACAAGAAGTCGGCAGCAGTTCCAGCCATCCTGAGTACACAGATAAGGAACAATGGTGCTTGTGGCATGCAATATTGGAAACCCCTGTGTCCAGTTGATCGATTCAGGTCACATGGCTTAACACAATCCTTATTAACAGATGGAGCTGGGAATCCCTGGCTTATTCCAGCCATGACTGAGGCCTGTGTAAAGGGTGGTCCTGTATGTGGCAGGGGTAACATTGGGAATATACCAGCAGGAAAGAAGTGATGGAGGACTGACTGCCTCACTGATGAGGCGACATGGAGTCAGAACCACATACTGATTATTATTATCATTATCATTATTACTATGGGTACTGGGAATTTAACCCAGGGGCTCTCAACCACTGAACGATATACTCAGTCCCCCTTTTTAGTCTTATTTTGAGACAGTCTTGCTAAGTTGCGCAGGCTGGCCTTGAACTTGAAATCCTCTTGCCTCAGCCTGCCCAGTAGCCAGTGTTACGGGTGTGCATCACTGCTCAACCAAGGCCGATTATTCTGGAGGACGGTGTCACAAATGCTGTGAATCCTAATGACCCCCTGCTGTCGCTCCTCAGAGTCCACCACCCTGGGAAGGAAGACCCAATAGCTCTCTCCTTGGTAGGTGCGGGGCTGAAAACTAAGCAGGTCTCACTGTTCACTCCATACTCCAGGTGGAGCACCCCACATGAGTTACTACCCTCTTTATTCAGACTCTTTCAATTACAGCCTTCTGGAGTTATACTCTCATCCTGAGGGTGACCGTGTGACCCTGACTGGGCTTGGTTCCCTGCTCTTTCCGCAGTGATTTCAGGAAGCCCTTCCTTGTAAGGTGGCTTCTGCAGATATCTGGTTCTTCCACGTGGATGTCTTGATTGTGACTAAATGAACTCTCAGAAGGTCACCTTATCTCCTTGTTCCAGGGGCTCTTTTCTCTAGCTTCCGTGTGCAGGTCTCGTCCGCCACCTCTCAGGGCTGTTTGAAGATGCTGTTCAGATAGGCGGCACTCGCCTGGAGGTAGAGTCTGGCCCCCTAGGCAGCATGCTGGCACGTTGGTGGGCATTGGTTTGGGCAAATACAAATACGGCTACAATGTGGTCAGGTGTCAATTTGGGTGGAAATACAGGTCATCGGCTGGTTGCCTCATCGATTTTCACAGGCTGAGCATTTGCCTCATTGATTTTTCACTGTGGAGTGAATTTTGTTCGTCTGCTCACTAGAGATTGCTTCATTTCTTTTCAATCTTTTTTTTTTTTTTTTGCAACTGTTTGGCACTTTACTACATTGGATTGCTCTTACCATAGGAGATGCCAACCATCACTCTCTTAGGGCAATCTCTGCAGCCTTGGGAAAGGCCTTTTACTTCTCTGAGTCTCGGTTTACTCATCTGCCAAATGGGGGTGGTAATTTCTGCATGAAGCATCTAGAAGCTGGAGTGGCAACTGATAATCTGGAAGAATAGTTCCTGAGAGGTGGATGGTAAAATTTACTCAATAAAAGAATGATCACCTGTTAAGTAAAATAAAACTCATTCCCTAGGCCTGGCAATGGAGAGAGAAGTTCCCCGTGAGGAGAGGTGCTGAGACCTCTCATCCTTGACTCTTTCTAAAGGTTCCAAATTCTCCTGCCCGTAACTGCACTCTGGCTATGTTGGCTCCAGAGGACAGGGTGTATCTTCCTGATAATCTTCAGCCTCTACGTGTATTTACAACTGTCCACTAATATCTTACAGCACAGCTGAGACAAGACTGGACACTTTAATAGGTCTCACCCGAGGCATGGGGTAGTAAAAGGGGAATATATGGAGTTAGTAGTATGAGTCACTTTGCTTTCCAGCTATGCTTTTTTTCTTTTCCTTGGTGTCTCCTGTAGAGGCTCCACTTGAACACCCATTGTGGCCCATGGGCCAGTCTCCATCCTTGGCCCTCCCCACACTCTCAAGACCCCTTAAAGTTTAGGCATAAAGAGGCCGATAGAGGGATGGGAGCTCGGCTCCTGCTTGCAAAGATGCACTTTCCTGCTAGTGACCTTTTGGGGAGCCACATCTTACCCAGATGACTGACACTGTGAACATTCACCCCCATCTTAGGAAGCCGTGCTCAACCCTCACCAACACAGCCTTACACCACAGGACAGAAGAGTCAGTGTCCCCAAAGAAAACAGCAGCCTTCACACAGACCCAGACACACTTGAGGGAGGAATCCAGCAGGGCACCGTAGTAATTGATTCTGCCAGGAGTGGTGATACAAGCCTGTACTCCCAGCCCTCTGGGAGGCTGAGACAGGAATATCACAAGTTCAAGCCCAGCCTGAGTAACTTAGGGACTTAGAGAGATCCTTTCTCAAAAAAAAAAAAAAAAAACTTTAAAATGGGCTGGAGAGAAGAAGAAGAAGGAGAAGAGGAAAAGGAAGAGGAGGAAGAGGAAGAAGAAGAGGAAGAGGAAGAAGAAAAGGTCACTCAGCTCTCTGGGTGTGAGAAGTGACAGGGCCTTTGAATCTGGGCACAGGTTATGATCAGATGAGGCGGAGAAGCTTACACTTTGTTCAGATGGACTTGTTTTATCCTTCCTTGTTTGTCCATGTTTATTTGTTTTCCTGTCGAATTTTATATAATCATAAAGAACACGGTGGTCAGTCTCAGCTGTGCTGAGAGAAACCAGCAAAAGGCAGTTGTAACAGGCATTCGGGCTTCTACCAGGAGGTTAGGGGAGGGATGTTATGTGCACGGGGACTGTGGTGATGGTGACCACAGTGAGCTACGAGAATGAGTCTTCAGAAGGGAAAGATCAAGTGGACAGAGTCCATACTGCTTGTTTCAGTTGCTTCTCCTCTAAAGGTTTTCTTTCCTTCTAAGATTTTCCTTAGAAGATTGGCGTTTTGTTTCAATAAGTGAAGCAAATTTCTCAGTCTACATAGCAGAATTTTTGTAAAGGCTGTTTTAGTTACTTTTCTCTCGTTGCTGGGACAGAATACCCGACACTCAAAGTTAGGGGAAGAAAGGTTTATTAGCTCACAGTCTGCAGAGGTTTCAGTCTATAGTCCGCTGGGTCCGAGGCAGGGCGGCACGGCAGAGGCAGGGTGGGCCGGCATCGCAGACCGGCAGCCAGCCGGCAGCAAAGTAAAGTGAGGAAATGCAAGGAATGTATGCAAATAAGCAATGCAAACAAGCAGCTAATTAGCCTCTTCCTGTATCTTTTATCTAGGCTACCTGTCTCCAGGGCGGCCCGCACTCCCACCCCCAATCTCAGTCTCACATCCTTGATCCCAGCAGAACGATGCCAAACCGATCAATGGATCAATTTAGTAATCACACACTCTAGATCCAGCTATCACTTACCACATGAGGCTTTGGGGGGACATCTAGACACAAACCATAACAAAGGCTAAGTGAGAAAAGAAGTGTAAAAGTACTTTCAGGAATGGAACCAAGATCCCAAGAATTTCCCCAAGTGGGTACTGTGGGACTGTGTTCCTGGAGATAACAATAGGTGTCAGGCAATAAAAGGGTTCCTCAGTCAAACAAATTTGAGAAAGCCTGGCTCACAAACTTTCAATAAGTTCCATTTTAAGGTAGCCCCCCAGGAGGTTCAGTAAATAATCTAATGCACATCATGGTTCTCCAGGAGAGTGTGGAAGTATTTCCTAAATTTGCTTAATCAGGTTCCCTTTGAGGTATGAACATTGGGAGAGGCTGGTGTTTTTCTCAGTATTATATAATTATAATCATGTAGGTTGATAGAACGTGTGTCTTTTCACTCAAAAAGCTTCAAAGGACATTTATCCATACATTTTCTATAGTTTTCCCATTCCTATGTCCATGAAGTGGCAACTCTAAAATCCAGAAGTGTTTTTGGAGGGATCCAATTTTCTTTATTAAAAACTGTCTAGCGCCACATGCTACCACATGAATAAATCTTAAAGATACTGTGCTAAATGAAATAAACCAGAGACAATACTGGGAGATTTTAGCTATATGGAGTCCCTAGAGTAGTCAGTTTCATAGAGACAGAAATCAGAATGGTGGTTACCAGGGGCTGGGGCAGAGAGGGCACGTGGAGTTACTGTTTAATAAGAGCAGAGATTTAGTCTGAGAAGATGAGAACCTTCTGGAGAAGGCTGGTGATGATGTTTCTTCAACAGTGTGGATGTACTTAGAGCCACCGGCCTGGACACTTAAGAATGGTTAAAATGGTAAATTTTATGCGCTGCATATTTCAGTATAATTCCTTAAAATGTTGATATATCAAAAAGGAGTGTGTTTAGTGTGAGTTCTTGTGGTTTTCATCTAATTTCCATCAGACGGGCCATTGGACCTTCACTGGTTTGTGTAACTGGGTGCTCAGGGCGCTCCTCACGGCTTAAATGAAAAGAGCACTCATTGCCAGGAGTATGTGACATGCTGATCCCCTCTTGCTCTTTTTACCCCTTTAGTATTAATCTTGGTTGGAAATTTGTGAAGTTTGTGAAGTTTACCAAATACCTGTATTGCATAAACATTTGGAAATTTTCCTTGGCAAAATGCAAGTTCTGTTGTCATCATCCTTCTTTCATAAAAAACAGTAAGTGTAAAATTCTAGGTTCCTGAGTAAGATATTTTTGTTGGCGGCACCTTCTTCCTGCCAAGGAAACTTGATGTAATCTCTGCATCCACCGAAGGGCTGTCCGGGTTAGAGGGCCCTCATCCCCCAGAAGAGGGGTGTTCCACAGGCTTAGTTTTGCATCTTAGCCTCACTTCATCTTTGTTATTGATAGCCAGTTTCTCATCTAGAAAATACAGTGACATTTGCATCCTCCTGAGAGTGGGCAAATGAGATGCCTCCTGCAGACCACAAGCTTGCTTCTGTGAAAGCCACTCTTCTAGACGGTTCCTGCAAGCATCTTCCGGGGCAGGTGGGCTCTGCAGACAGCCTTGCCCTTGACATCCCAAGCAGAACTCTTGGCCCTGCTCCCCTGCCTTGTTCTTCTCCAAGCTTTCTCTTACCAACACAAGGGCTACTCCATCCTCCCAGGTGCTTGAGCTCCAAATCAGCGAGGTGTGATGCATTTCTCTCTCTTCTTTCTCTCTCATGTCTGTATCCCTCAGCAAGCCCTCTGGAGGAACTATGCTTGCTTTCTGTTGCTGTCACCTGAGCCAGGCCCCTAAAACTCCACAGTGAGCTCCTGCAGGTCCCCTCCTCCACCCCCAAAGCATTCTGGACACAGCAGGCCAACTTGAGACCACTGACCTCAAATCTGATCATCTGATTTGCTTAACCCCTTTTATGGCTTCTCATGCTATTTAGAATAAAAATCCAAATTCTCTCCCATGGTTTTCAGTGTCCGCCAGCATCTGCCAACTTCATTGCTCTCTGATCTTTTCACTCACAATTCTTTGCTCACCACATGCCTTCCAGCCAGCCCGTCTCTGCATTTTCCTTGCCAAGTCTGCTTCTTCCTCAGGGTCTTTGCAATCACTTTTCCATTGGTCTAGAGGCTTTCTGCACATCTTCGCACGGCAGCCTCCCCTGCCTGTCAGTCCCTCTGTAAGCATCACCTCAGAGAGACTTCCACAGCCTGCTCTAATTACGGCCCCCTGCCTGTAATAGTTTATAGCAAAAAACTTTGCTGTTTTCCTTTTAGGTCTTACTGCTATCTAAAACGGCTGTTTGTCTCATTTATTGTCTACTTCCCTCTTAATAAATATTTGAGCTCGGTGGGATCAAAAACCTTATTGTCTTATTCATTGGGCTGCACTCCCAGAAAGAAGGTGCTTGGTGTATAGTCTAGGCGGCTGCACACATGTTGCTGAAGAAATGCATGAACACCATGGGCATCTTTCCTTTCTGCTGCTCAGCCTTATACCATCCCTTGGCTGCCCAAAACTTGCTCAATAATGCCACCATCTTGGGCACCACCCTATGCAAGTTATCTAGTTCTGTCAAGATGACAGAAATTTTTATACTCTCAGTAGGCTAGAACATCCTCCTCTCCTCTAAGTTAACAACCATGCATTATGTTGTTTGTTTGTTTGGTGCTGGGGATGGAACTCCCCAACTGCTCTACCACTGAGCTAAATCCCCAACCCCACAACTATGCATTTTGTCATGGGGTCTTCTACATTTATCTCTTATCCCACTTTTGACGTACAATCTCCAATGATGAGTTGATGGTGACATTGAAGCTTAGAGAGAAGTACAGAATCAGCGGATTATGATTTTGAGTAAGTTAAAGAACTTCTTTGGACCTCCATAACCCCATCTGAACAATAACCATAATCATTTGGATAGGGATACTTATGTAGCGTTGGAATCATGAGTCTTGGTTACATACAGAGAGAATGTAGAAGGCAAAGTGTTATACAAATAAGAGATGGTGGTGGTCATGATGGACTCTGTAGGAGGATGAGGATGGTGAGACCTGGCAGGTGTTTTCTTCCCAGCCTGGAACATGCTGTGTTTCTCATCAGCTAATTCACAGAGCAGATACAAAAGAGTTGCTAAGTCTGCCTGGAGTCCTTCTGGGCTTTGCGGTGGACTTGACTCTGTCACAGCTTGTGTACCTCTTGGCCTCTTCTGTCCCCATTGACACAGCTCTGAGTAGGTCCTGAAAGGAGGTGTCAGCCGCACCCAACATGAATCTCTCCTCTGCCTGGCCTTGGGCTGGGTCCTCCACTGACACACTTCCTTCTGTATTCTTGTCATCTGGAAAAGGCGGGCAGCACAATCAGTTCACAGGGATGTCAGGGGAGGGCACCAGTCATGCCAGGACTGCTGGCCAGGGGCCTGGTGAGGATTTGGGGGCAGAGGATGACTTGTTCAGACCCACCTCTGTGCTGCTCTTCACAGTGATGGGCACCTGGTAGGGTGGCATCTCATGGCTTCACCGTTCCCAATCTCACTTTGTGAAATGGTGGCAGGACATAAGGCTTCATTTTGCTTGCCTCACTTATTGCTGGCATAAATGCAGCAGTGGAGCAGTCTCATCACGGTGGGGTGGGCAGGGGAGCAGGAGTGTTAGTTAATTTGGAATGAGTGCTAGAAACTGTACTTTTCTCCCTGATGATTTGACCCACAGATGTGTGCCCAGCTTGTGGGAGAGGCAAGATGCCCTCCTATCCAGTGATCCGGGGCACAATACCTTAAAACACATATCCTACTTAGGAGGGAGGAGAAGGTGAGCTCAGAACACCTTTTTATGAGGGAGGACATATTATCTCGGCATTGCTTAATCAATACTAAATATTTTTAAAAGTCAGTGTTGTCATCGTGATGGAGATTATTTACAAACTTTATAATATAAGAGCCCCTCTTCTGTACATATTTCCAGGTAGCATTAGTGCCTGGCCTCAAAACTTTGCTGCAGTCATTCTGACTTTTTTTAAAGGAATAAATATAGCTCTGCTCAGCTTCCGGCTGCAGTGGAAATTTCTGCCAAGATTTGCAGCACACAGCTGAAATATGTTTTGTATTTTATGAGCTTTGGCTCATCATGGAATTAAATAGCACTAATTACATGAATATAGACCAGCAAGGGAGAGAACTGTTCACTTCCTGATTTTTCCTGGAATTGAAAAAGGAAAGAGGAGGCAGAAGGACACAGAGGGGACTGGGGGTAGAGCTCTGTCACCAGATCTTAGGTGACAGCAGAGGCGCTGTCATCTGGCTGAGTGTGCCCCAAATAGCCCACTTCCCCACAGCACCACTGTTTGCTGGCATTACAGGCTTCCTTGCATGAAGACTCCATTGGGTTGGAAGGCTGGTGGCTGGTCTGCTTGGATGGGCATGGCAGTGGCAGGGCTGATGGGGGGTGAAGCATCTTGGAGGATCAACTAGGGTGATACTAAGCACGGAGCATGGACTTCCAGTTTGTTTTTTCCCAAACCCTGCATTCATTATCCTTTCCAAACCCAGCTATCTTCAGTTAGAAAAGTCTAGTTAGAGATTTCACACCAGTCTGAGGAAGGTAATGTCCATGTCTCTTACCTACTTGTTAAGGGAAGGAAAGGAAATGTGTCAGATCATACTAGCACAGTTGACTTGTGGCGGGGAGCGGGGTGGGGAGCCTCAGTGCATGGCGGCCTCCTGCCCACTCTTCCGTCAACTGTGGTGCTGTGTGTACAGGTCTCCAGGGGCCAAAGAAGTGAAGGAGTAACTCCCTCCTCAGACTCAATGAAATGGACCGACACCTGAGCTGCTAAACCTTTCCCTCTCCTTAGTTCTTCTTGTGAGAGAGGGAATAGACTCCAGAGAATGTGATGTAGGCCCACTTAACAGATGAGTACACACAGTTTTCTAAGGGCCGGCTGTGGAATTCAACCACAGCACACACATGAGAGCCTTCCTGCGGTTTAGATTTAGGCTGTTAAAGAGCTGATTTAAGCAAAGAGGCAGTCTTGAGAGCAGCTCCAACATCAGCCTTTTGTCTTTCAGTAAGTGCCACCCCTGGGTGTTGTAATCACCACCATTACACAGCTCTGCCCAGCACATGGTTCTGGCTAGCACCTCTCCAAAGGCCACCTGAGGACCCCTCCAGACATCTGAGCTGGCCTGTGCTCTGTGAAGCCTGGACGTTCCACTTCGCTTCTCCTGGAGTCGGTCCCGGGGGATACTGGTGATCTCTCTTTAGCCTCTATTTCCAGAAATGCCAGTTTACAGATGGGGAATCCAAGACATTAGGAAGGAAAGACGGTCACTTAGCAGGACGGTGGTAGTGAGGATGAGCTTTCCTGACATCTGTAGTGTCCTGGGCTACGGCAGTTCCAAGAGAAGGGGCTTTTATGGGTAGCACTGACTGATTCATGAAGGACTGGAATCTGAACACCCCATCTCTTCCCTTGACCACAAAAGGAGATGGGGCTCTCGAGAGTGAGGGGTACATCTGGGGAAAGGCCCCATCAAGTCCAGGCCACATGTAAGGGACAGGGCTGCATGGAGGGGTAGCCCTATGTCCCTGCAGCAAAAATGATGGCCAATATTCCCTTCGCTACAGCTGTGGGGTGTCTTGGGCACTTTTCCACAGTGGCCCTCCATGTCTGTGTGTCCAGAGGCCAGTGGCAGCCCTCTGAGGACGGGAGTCGGCCAGGCACTCCTCAGGGGCTGGGCTGAGGGGCCAGGACAGGATACAGTGGCCCCTTTGGTGCCAGGCTGTGTCATTTTGCAGAACAGGTCTTGACGCCATCTCCAGCTGGAGCACTTGACGCCCAATTCATGGCCAGCCTGTTTCTTTAAATGAGAGACTGGGAAGAATTTGAGGATACTGTCTAGCCCAACCCAGGCTTCTCTGGAAAGTGTTGTGGTTTTAAAGCCTCCCAGCCAGGCTTGGAGTAGCGAGAGTCATTGCTTAGAGACTCCCCCGTGGAGGCACAGTGCCTGGAATACCAAGGGCTGCCTCCCTGCAATAATGAAGAGCTTCATCTGGGTGGCCGGCTGTGCTGGGAATGGCAGACTTGGCTTGGGGAAGGTAGCACTGCACCCTGGGGGAGCGCCCTTCAGGCCACAGCTGGGTGGGACTGGGGGAGGGGAGAGAAGGGAAGCTGGCACCGAACAGAACCTGAGGCCTCAAGGTCAGGCTAGGAGCAATCTGAATGGGAGCAGCTCAGCTCGCCCTCCTGTGGAGGCTGCTTTTAGTTGGATCCAAAGGCTCTGTCCATGGTAACACTTTCCCAGTCTCTAATCAATTGGGAAGTGAGGATTAGTAGAATGTACCAATACATGTTCTTGGTTTAAAAAAAAAGCCTCTGAGCTGAGCTTGGTGCTGAAGTTCCAGGGGGCTGGGCTGGTTGCCCGCTGGCGCTGAGACTCAGGCTGTGCCTAGCTCTCCATAGGTCCCTCTTGCTCATTATTTATACCTTCCCAGACCTTTCCTTACCCACCAATTTTACATTTCTCCATGCTGAAGAGAATAGCAGCAGAAGCAGAGGGGAAGAGTTCTAGAAGCGGGCTCCCAACCTGCCCTGCTAGGCCGTTGGGTTCTAGACTCTCACTGGGCTCTGCTCATCTGACCCTTCTGAAATTCCCACCTGCACATGTGACTGTCCAGAGACAGCACCATGAGCCTCTCTTGGGAAGAGGCTTACTTTGACTTGGTTTCTCCCTGTAAAGGGAGGGATGAATTGCACCATCATACTTATATTCTCTGGCTCTTTTTCTCTTATGAATGTGGCACTCACTTCTGAGACAGTGACAAGAGGCAAGAGTGGCAGCAATGGCTAGAGCACGGATGCTGGGAGGTGGATCAACACGGAGAGGCCACCCTGGGCACCAGACCAGCTGGCTGCACAGTTACCTATAAATGTTCTTCACCAGAAAAGATGTAAAGTAACAATTCCTTGCTCCCACTTCTAGAAACTAAGAGTTGAAAGTGAAACATGCAGACTGGAAAAAGTACTGATTGCTTGCTGAAGATGTTATTCTGAGTGTATAAATTACAGATTGGAGTGGTAATCTAAAAATGCATTTGTTCATTTGGATCAGTGAGGGTCTGGTGTTTCTTGGATGAGACAGGAGGAGGCCTAGCGGTGTCCCCAGCCCCATCATGTCATCTCAGCTCCACATGCATACTGCTTCTCAGTCACAGTGATTTTTTTCCTTGTCTGATGTGGATGTTCTTAGTGGGTAAATGGATTTTTTCACTTGTGGCTCCACCATCCCATAGGGCTGTAAGTTTCTCTTCATCTAGCTGGGTAGCAAAAGTGAAAGGAAATTTAAAGTGTCTCTGTCCATTTTCTCTTGCTATAACAAAATACCCAAGAATGGGAAATTTATAAAGAATTGGGGTTTATTTAGTTCATGGTGGGAAGTCCAAGTGCGTGGCAATGACATCTGTTGGGATCCTTCTGGCTGCACCCCAGTGTGGCTAGGCTGTCACATGTTGAGACAGAGCAGGCATGTGTGGGCTCAGGTCTCTCTTCTCCTTATAAAGCCTCCAGTCCCATCATGGGGGTCCTTCCCTTAAAACCTCGTTTCATCTTAATTATGGTACTTGTCAAAGACCCCACCTCCAAATACCAGCAACATGTGAATTGGGAGATTAAATTTCCAACACATGAGATTTTGGGGGGTACATTCAAGCCAGAGCAAGAACACACACATATTTCTTCCATTACTTTGGGATGATAATGTCACCATGACACTCTCATTATTCATATAGTCATAGCTGGCTACTGTGTGGAAATGTAGAGGATGGCAAGTATAAATTACAGCTGGTGGTCTCCTCTCACCAACAATCTGATACCATCAGCCTCTCGCATGGGGAAGATATATTTTGTGACAAGTTAGCTTGACCCACCTACGTAATGGAGATGATGTGACCAGAGTATGTTGTTAGGAGGACTGAGGAAAATCAAGTTTCCAGCTTTGAGTAGGGTCTGGGAAGGTGAAGTTCTACAGAGCTTTCCAGTGGGGCAGCTAGAGGATCCTCCAGGATACCCCCGGGCCCTGGAGGGCAGAAACATCATCTTCTGCTTTGAGGATATGTATTTATTGCACCCAGATCAGAACTCTTTACATGATATGTGCCCAGTCAACAGTCATTAGCTGAAAATAAAATCGTAGTTGGCTGAATGCATGCTGCCTTCTTGCAACATGTGTCCCCATGCCAAGTTTTCCTTGCTGCAACTGTGTTTCTAGGCCAACCTCCTTTTCTTCAACAGGGTCCATGCTGATTTTCTTGACTGCATAGGGCTATGGTTCCCAAAGTCTAATTTGCAGACCTAGGGTAACTTGTTATGATATTCCAGATGGTGAAACGGCTGGTTTCATTGTAAATCATGTATGAAAGCGGTAGTTTCTCTGATGTATTTGAACTCATGTTTTAAAAGGACAAAATCAAGGATTTTATGTATTTATAAGCCCTGGATCAGAGCAGGGTAAATTCAGCCTTTTCAGATTGGCCTCTCTTTGAGCTCACTGGCTTAGTACCAAGATTTACTTTGAACTTCAGTGGTAGGTGATAGCAGCTGCCACCTCAGACATCCTACTCTGGAGTATTTATTCATTTATTCATTCACTCATTCATTCACAAACATTTTTTATATACCTACTGTGCCTCCGGCTCTGGGCTTGAAATTGTAGAGAACAGTGGTGTGAAAAGTACACCATCTTTTTTTCTTAAAATACTGATGATTTTATAGAGACAGCATCAGTGGACAGATTTAATAGTGTAAGGTGGGAACCTCTAGTGGGCACTGGCTCCTGGACTAACATCTGAGAGAGGCATTTTAGACCAGGGCTGGTGTTGAAGAAGGCTTCATTTGAGGAATGAGTCAAACTCCGGACAGTAGAGGCATGAACAGGTGGAGATCTTCCTGGGAGGCCTGTAGGCAAAGCCATCAATACAAATGCACAGCAGATAGTGGCAGCATTGTGGAATTATTAAAGTCCATAGAGACGCAGGCACATATATGTGCACACTCTCGCAAATCTCACCTGGAATAATGTGTCAGCATACATCAAACTATAGTTAATCTCTGTAGACAGAAAGACATAGAAATTTGTTTGGCTTGCTATCTTAATCCTACTGAAGAAGAGCCTATTAGAGAGGATGTGGTGATAATAGCTTTGGACTTTTCTGTTCACGGCTTAGGACTTTTTTCATTAACAAGTGCCAGAAAATTGAACTCAAACTGGCTTATTAAAAAGGGGAACCTCTTTGGCTCATGAAATGGGGAAGCGCCACTACGGAGTAGATATGGACATCTACTGACATCTATTTGGCTTTATGAATAAGATCTGGACGTCTACTTGGTCTCACTGGAAACTGGGACTGGGACCCTCCATCCTTCGGCTTACTTCTGCCCTCCTCAGAACTTGGGCTTCATTCTTTCAGGACCCTCTGCTCACACGCCCATGCTCTGGTTAGAAGGTGGCCACAGCAGTTCTTAGGCCTATGACTTTCCAAGGTCATAGCCAATGGAAGAGGTGAAGTTTTTGTCTTCTGTATTCTCATCCAAAGCCTATTGACTCAGAGATCTGATTCTAGCAGGTGCTCATCCCTGAGCCAATCACTGTGAGTCTCTCACGGTTGTTCTGAGCAAACTCGTTAAGCCCAAGTCATGTGTATGCCTTGAACTGGAGGTAGAGTCATCTCTACAAGGGACTTTCAAGCTGAGAAAGGGGAAGGGAGCAGATCCCCAGGGGATAAATGAATGCCAAAAAAAAAAAAATGTGCATTCTGCCTGACAGTGTCTTTCAAATTATTTTGATTATGTCTGTACTAGTCAGGCTTCGTCAGAGAAATAGACCTCGAAGTGGCTCATGCAGTTATGGAGGTGTCAAGTCCCAAATCTGTAGGGTTGGCCTGTAGGCTGGAGACCCAGGGGAGAAGCGAAGTTGCAGTCCAGGTCTGAAGGCCATCTGCTGTCACAATTCCTTCTTGCTCAGAGGAAATCAGTCTTTTAGTCAATACAGGCTTCAACTGATTGGATAAGCCCCTCTCACATTATGGAGGGCAATCTGCTTTATTCTAAGTCCACTGATGTATCGCTTCTCGGCCTTTTGGCTAAGATCAAGTGTAGTATCTAAGTCCACTGATGTAAATGTTAATCTCTTCCAAGAACTCCCTCATGGAAAATTCCAGAATAATTTTTGAGCAAATACCTGGGTGCTATGACCCTGCCAAATTAAGCATGATCCTGACCAATAGTTACAAGTACATTTGTACCATATATATTGGATGAAACCAAAGTCTCACTGACTAGTGCCTATCTTTTCTGTGTGTGACACAATATTTTCTGTTCTATTTTACTTCATCATAAAAAGCATATATGACCCACTTATTTATTTTCTAGATTCGGGGTGAATTTGTGTAGTATTTTTGAACACCATAATAGTATACACTTTTGAAATGTTCTGTTACCCCATAGCACAGGATGTGAGGATCAGGGCTCTATCCAGAGGACCAGAAAATGTACTCTGAGCAAATGATGGGGGATTCACGTTCCAGTATGATTGTGTGTGACCTTAGTCAAGACCTGTACCACCTCCTGTCATGGTTTCATTATTTGTAAAGGGAGTGTACTTGTAAATATGTCATTTACATAACAAGATTGTCATGAATAATAAAATTAGAATGAGGAATGTATAGGGAAATACCTTGGAAGGAATTTAGTGAGGTAACCGTTATTTTTAAAATTAATTTTATTGGTACATTTTAGATATACATAATGGTAACATTCATCATAAGGAATTTATACCTGTACATGATGTATCTTGATTCTTCTTTTTTTCCCATTCCTCTCCCCTCCTTTTAACCCCTCTTCCCCTCTTTATTTACAAAAGCTTTGTTTCCATTTTTTTCCTTCTATTCTCTTTTTTAGTTTTCCCTTATTTCCTTTCCCCTTTTCATTTCTGACTGTATGGGTTTTGAGTCCTTTCTTTCCTCTGTCGATAAAGATGGCTAAGGGTTTGTCAGTTTTATTTAATCTTTCAAAGAACCAACTCTTCCATTCATTGATTCTTTGTATTGTTTTCTTAGTCTCAGTTGCATTAATTTCTGTTCTGATGTTTATAGTTTCCTATAAAATCCTTTGGACTCGACCTGCTGTTCTTTTTCCAGAAGGTTGAGGTTCAACATCAGGTTGTTTATTTGAGAGCATTCTGTCTTTCTGATATAAGAATTCACCATTATAAATGTCCTCCATATGTCAACTTTCATTGCATCCCATAAGTTGCAGTATGTTGTATTGGCATTGTTGTTTAATTGTAGAAATTGTCTAATTCCTTCTTTAATTTCATCTGTGACTCATTGTTTATTCAGGAGGGTGTTATTTAATTTCCATGTGTTTATGAAGTGTTTGTGGTTTCTTTTGCCATTGATTTCTAATTTCATTACACTATCATCTGATAATATACATGGAATAATTTCACTTCCTTTGTATTTACCTAAGCACATTCTATGAGCTAGTATGTGGTCTATTTTGGAGAACATCCTCTGTTCAGATAAGATGAATGTGTATTCTGATGTTGTGGGGTGGAACACTCTGTAAACATCTACTAATCTATTTGTTCAAAAGTTTGATTCAGTTCTGATATTTCTTCGTTGATTTTTTGTCTGGTTAATCTGTCTATTTGTGACAGTGGGGTACTGAAGTCCCTCATTACAATTGTATTAGTGCTTATTTGATTTTTCATGTCCATTAACATTTGTTTTATATAGTTGGGTGTGCTGGTATTTGGTGTATATATATTCATGATTGTTATCTCGTCCTCTTGGATTGTTCCCTTCACAAGGATATAGTGACCTTCTTTGTCTCTCTTGATCAGTCTTGGCTTGAAATCCATTTTGTCTTCAAATAGAATACCTATCCCTGCTTTTTTCCAGGTTCCCATTGCATGGAGTACTGTTTTCCATTCTTTGACTTTCAGTCCGTGAATTTCTTTTTGAGTTAAATGTGTTCCTTGTATGCATTGTATTGTTGGATCTTGTTTCTTGATCCATTCTGCCAGTCTATTTCTTTTGGTAAATTAAAACCATTTACATTGATGGTTACAACTGATATGTATTGACTTATCTTTGCCATGTTATTTTTCTGTTGGTGGTTCCCTTTCTTTCCCTTCTGTTTAATTACTTGCCTGGCCTATTGGATTCATCTCTTTTGACTATGCCCTTCAGAACATTTTGAAGTGCTGGTTTGGTGGTCATGAATTTCTTCAGGTGTTCTTTGTCATGGAAGTATCTTATTTCCCCATCAATTTTGAAAGATAGTTTTGCAGGATATATCAATCTGAGCAGGAGGTTGTTTTCTTTTAGGGCTTGAAAAACTTCACTCCAAGCTCTCCTTGACTTAAGGATTTGGGTTGAGAGGTCTGTTGTGATTCTGATGGGCTCTCCTTTATAGGTGATTCATTTCTTTTCTCTAACAGCTTTTAATATTCTGCTCTTGTGTTGAATTTCTGGAATCTTGACTATTATATGCCTTGGGGCATATATTTTTTTTATCATGGCTAGTTGGAGTTCTGTATGCCTCACTTATCTGTATGTCAAATTCTTCCATGCTTGGGAAATTTTCTGCCATTACTTTGGTGAACAGGTGTTTTTATGTCTTTACAGTATCTCCTGCTTTTTCATTGACTCCAATCAATCTTATGTTATTCTTCTTTGCATTGTTTAGCTGCTGTTGGATTGATTTTTTGTGGTTCCTTGTTATTTTTAAAAAAATATCTTTCTTTTCATGATCACTAACTGCAATCCTGTCTTATAGATCTGATATTCTGTCTTCACATTTGTTCATTCTGCTGCATATACTTTCAGTAGAATTTTTTAATCTCCTAGAAATCTGATTGCATTTGTTTCATGGATTCCATTTCTTTCCTATGTTGGGCATTCATGGTTTCCATCATTTTCCTAAGCTCCTCTATTTTTTAATCTATGTCTACTCTCAGTTCACTAACCATGCCCTTCATTATGGTCATCTTCTCTGAAGTTATCTGAGAAATTATTTCTGAATTGATTTTTTTTATAGAGCCTCATTCATCTACTTTGTTACTTTCACCATTACCACTTCAGAGAGTCCAGATAGGTGGCTCTTGAATTGTTCCATGTTGTTGCCCCTTGGGTTTGCATTTGGCAAGCTGGAAGTCTGAGGTTGCATCTTGCTTCTGTGTCTTCTCATTTTCTTTTTTTTTTTTTAGTTTAATTCCTGCATTGCTGCTTGTAGGGTGTTTATGATAAGTATTTTTATTGCTAGTATTGAGAAGCCTTAAGAAATGCCTACTTCTTCAAAATGTCTCTCAGGTATAACTGGCTTTTGAGTTCTGAGTCTGTTGCAAGATCCTACCTCTTCAATTTATTGGGTGAGAAGTTGCTGCCTATTTGGCCTAACCCCTGGTTCTTTGGCACAGAACTATAGTATTTTTTATGGCCCTCAGGCAATCTCAGTCTTGGCATACAAGGAAGAACAACTGATTAGAGCAATTATGTCACCTTGGCTAAAGTAGTACAATCATTAATAGCATCCAACATGGCCTAGAAAATGACACACTGTGGTAACTATTAATTTGTCATGTTTAACTGTATGAACAAGATTCATACTATATAACAAAATCTAAAACAAACCAGAAAATTGTATACAGTACATATCCTCTCAATATATTGATTTTTACCCTTAGGGAAGAAAATTTAAAAGGGGTTGAGGAAAAATAGAGAAATAGAAGAAGAGAAAGAGATTAGAAGCAAGTCTAGCGAACAAAGGAAGATTACACAAGCTTTGGGAACTGGCGAAGAAGATAGGAGGGAAAGAAGCAAAGGAAGAAACAGAAAAAAGAACAGAACAAAACAACAACATCAACAACAAAACCCTAGAAATAATGTTCACACTCATATAAAAACAAGAACAAATAAGAAAAAGAGAAAAAAAATTTTAAAGCAAAGGAAGAAAAGCAGAAAAAGTAATGTCCACTTCAGGGTATGTCTCTGCTGTCACTGGTGGACGGGGGTCAGATAGAGACCAGATCCATGTTGACTGATCCCAGCAAGCCGGCAGTAGAATTACGGTGGTGGATAATCCCAGCAAAACTGGGCCTTTAGTTCTACTAAAGTTCAGGCTGCTTCTGGTTTCTGGCTGTGAGACTGGGACCCAAGTTGTGCAGCCTGTGATACTCTGGGTGCCTTCTGCTGGCTTAAACTGGGCTCCCTGCTGTTTTGAACTCAGCTCCCTGCCAGGTTGAACTCAGCCCCCTGACCTCTGCCAGCTTGATTCAGCTGCCCCTCAGCCTGACTCCGGGAGCTGCTAGGTGTAGCCAACCCACACGTGCTCTGAGTTTTGAGTTCAATTGGCCCCCTTCCAAAATTTTGACCTGTCTATTGCCCTTTCTTGAAGGACATTTGAACTTGAATAACTCACCAGCTATTGCAATCTGCTATGTCTGCTGGTGCATTTCTCTGTGGAAGCCTCTGGGGTTGCCAGTAGTCACCGTGTGTCTGCAGCTTCAAGCCACAATTCCCATGCTGCAATCCCAGGCTTAGGGAGAAAGTAACACTTGCCACCTCCCTCTTCTGTATTGAGGTTCCTCCCTTCTCTCTCATGGGTTCCACTTCTTGCTTCAGATCCTTGCTGACCCAACTTCCTCTTCCATCTCTTCCTCACATTGCTGTGTTCCAGCATCTGTATTCCAAATATCAGAGAGGCTGTTTTTCTGCTTTTCACCATTCTACTCTCTTCCTGGAAGTCTGATAATTACTATTTTAAACTGTTCTATAATAACTTTCTTTCTGCCACTCAGGAATCTAAGAGGATAGTACTATTTTGTGAAAATTAGTTTGAGCTCTTCAAATCTTGCCATATAAAACAAAGACAGCCCCAATTCCTTTAATCAAAATGGTGATCAGCTTCTAAAAATGAGTCCCATCTCCCCCGAGACCACTCAGAATTAAAATACAATTTCAAAGAAGGGAAAAGTGTTTTGTGTTTGGGTTTGACTGAGAGTCTTTTGGGTCTTTTGTCCTCTGGCCACTTTTCCACCCTACCTGGTTCAGAGTGTCCTTCAGGGCAATCTTGGGGTGGCTCCATCCCACTACTTGCCTTTAAGAATGAAAATTGGACTGAATGTTATCTCCAGTTTGTTTTGAAATCAGTTAAATGAAAATTTGAAAGAGAAATGATAAGTAAGATCTATATTTGGGTTGGACACTTTCTAGGTTGTGGTGGCTACTTACAAGTGCTGATATGCTAGAAGAGACAGCCTTTGGCAGCTCCAGTTTTACCAGGTGGGAGCAGCCTTAGGTGGGCCTGGGTAGCAGGGACTGGTTACCTGTGGGTCCTGAGCTGGGGTGAGAGGCCACCACTGGACTACCTTTATAGTGATATTCAGTGGGGTCTCCTATGAGGTCAGCTGGAGCCCATGTGGCTTTTCTCCCCCTTTTTTTCCCTCTGTTTCCCCATTATTTTTTTCCTAATCAGTCCTTTTCATAGGGTGGAAAATTCGAGGCTGATTAACCCATCAAATGGCATTGTTTCTGCTGGTCCCCCTCCCCTCTGGGCAGAGTAATTGTACCATCTCCAGATGAGGGTGATGAGAATTTGAGATGCATAACTGTATCTCATTTCAGTGCCTAATAGAAGATGGAGAATGAGCATAGCACCTTTCTGTTCAGTAAATTCATAATTACAGGCTTCATTGTCTCACCTCAGGCAGACTGGAGAACTGTTGATTGATTATGGTCTGTGAGTGTGCACAGTAAGGTGGCAGGCACACTTTCCCCAAAGCGTGGCACATTCCCACACAGGGACTGCTGAGAAAGGTTAGTGGCTGAGCTCGATGTGCACCTGTCTGTCTGGGATGAGGATTACCAGCTCTGCTGGAATTCGGTTCTTGGCAGAGCTGTTTTGAGAGCTGTGCTAGCCAGCAAAGCATATGGTGTCCAAAGAGCAGTTGCTTTCAGACAAAGGCCAGGGAGCAGATGCTGGAGTGGGTTTAGATAACGTCAGTGGAGAGGTCACATATGATGGAAAGAGCGCTGGCCTGGGAGTCATCTCTATCTTTAATACACTCTATGACATGCTGTGAGTTTATTTGATCTCTCTATATATCACCTTCCTTGTCTCTAAAATCAGGGATTGGCAACCATTAAACTGGATTATCTCTTTCAGATCAAAAACATTCTAGAATCCTTTCTAATATTTGGAGTTGCACAAGCAGTTCAAGAGGAACTGTCTTGACTCCTTATCACTTGTACTGAGAAGTACTCAGCAGGTGCTATCCCATTATCATAATCCCCATCCCTCTAATCCTATTTCAATCTTGTTAACAACACCACCACCACCTACTATCACTTACTAAGGACCCACTTTGTGCCAGGAGAGGCTCTGTGCCAAGGGCTTCCAGAGGTACGTGACAGTACCCACTGACAGACAGGCAGGGCTCTGTGGATCAGAGGGTTCCCATTTTCTCCTGGTGTTGGTAGGTGATGTCCTTGGATTTCTGCATTTGAGACTCACATGAACTAAAAAGGGTTTCCAATGTGCTGTATATTCTGGGATCTGGAGGTTTGTATTTCTAGGATGCCCATGGATTTCACAGTGGTACAGATCTGGGTGCCATCCCTAACTCTGCCACTTATTCCCACATGTCTTTGCAGAATTAGAGAATTTCCTCACCTGGAAGACAGAGAAAGCCATCCTGCCTTTAGAGAACACTTGTGATGATTATGTGAGCTAATCTGTGAGAGCACTTGCCTAGGCCCTGGGGTACAGTAAATCCTGCACAAATATCATTATTCCTCCTGGCTTCTGTGCTCTCTTTTTGCCAACCAATAGTTGTTGAGCTTCTACTAGATGCTGGGCAGGACTTTGGTACTGTGGACACTGCAGTGAGCAAGACAGAAACTGTGTGTTCATGGAGCTCACAGACCTTTGGTTCAAAAATCCTTTGACAAACACACGAACTGCATAGACAGAAGCATGGTGGTTCATCTGTCTCTGGGAATCTTTGCTCTTCTCTTTTACACTCACCTTCTCTACCTAACTCTATGAATTTTAGCCTCAACTTCCCAGTGACATTGTGACAAGCCTTATGGCTTGCTCTTTTCAGCCATATCTTCTGCCTGATTGTTTCGGGAACCGTGTTCTCTAGGTATAACTTCCTTGCCTACACCTGGTTTGATATGCCCATTTTGCTGTGTGGAATCACTGCAAGAAGGCCTTTCTCTTCCAACTCTGCATATCCTCTTTGAGGCCATGCATGGCTCTGTTCAGATTCCACTCCCTCCCAAAGCCCCCCACAGCCTGCTCCTTGTTCCCTCAGCCCAAGTTCGGAGGCTTCTTTCTTGCCATGAGCCCCCAAACACCGTCACATGTCACATAATATCTCACTATGTGTGTTAAGTTAGGTTCTGGTGATTTCTTCGTGGCCTGACCGTGAGTTCTTTGAGGGCCTCATCTTTGGTCCTGCAGTGTCTTGCATGTGTTGTGTATTCTCTGAGCAAACATTTGTCACATGGGTGAATGAATGAAGGCCCTCAGCTTGCCTGACTGCTGTTGGTTGTGGGGGTCTTAACCTAAAGGCACGTTCCTCTTCTTCGTTGGGTCTATTTTTGAGAAGATCTATATTTTTCATTAGGATTTTGGCTGACAATTCAAGATGTTTATTTTGTTTTCTTTCTTCTTCTCTGTGTGTCCAGCTAACTTTGTGCTTTCTCCTTGCTGGGGAGATTTTCTGTTACTTGTGATCCTCTTTGTCCTGTCACCTTATTTTTGAGGAGTTTGGGGAGAAGAGAAATTTTGCAGAGCTGAGATTGCCCCTAAATAAGACATCAGCAGTTCCTGTCCTGATTTTTTCCACACTGGAAGAAATATGAAGCTGTCCACTGGAAACATATGGAGAAAGCATCCTGAATAGAAATGAAAGAGACCATTAGGATGGATAGTGATTTTGTTCCACATGGAGTTGTCTATTTATTTATTTATTTGCTTGACTGCTGGCATCTTAAAGCCTTTTTTCTCTCCCTTTAATGAAAACCTCTCAGAGGAGTCCCCACTGTGGGAAGCAGCCAAGATCTGCCTTGTTAGAATGACACGAGGGCTCGGAGCTGGGCAGTGTCCCCAGAGGCCCTGGTGGCTGCCACAGTGGGAAGGGTGGAGGATGTGGGTTTTTAATTTGGCCTCGCTATACCATCCAGCAGAGGAGGTACGGAGGAAAAGCCCCTGCAGTAGGTCCAGGCACAGGGCAGAGGCAGCAGCTGCAACGGATAGCCCAGAAAAAGGGGTTCAGCGTTAGCGCTTCTGCTGTGGATAACAGGAAGTGCTGTGCAGCCTCATTATTGCAAGGTCAGGGTCAAGTGAGACAGTTTAGAGGTAAGAATAAGGACCCTGTGTGGACATATACTGCTCGGGTTTGAGTCCACCTCTGCCACCCACTTTCAGCTGGGCAAGTCGCATATCTTCGTCAAGCCTGCTTTCCTTAGTTATAAAATGCGGATAAAAGAGTAGGCACATCCAAGGTCACTACTCAGGGCTCCGGCAGGTTTAACTAGCATGTGGAAGTTTGAGCGAAGGTTCATGAAAGGACTCTTCGTAAAAATGTGGTTCCTTTGGGCTCAGTATCAACAAGGCCACCACCCCCAGGGCCAGAGGGGGTCTGGCGGGAGATCCCCCACAGAACCTGGGGACGGAGAAGCAGTGCGGAGAGGCCTGCCCTGGCCAGCTCTGGAGGAGACTCCACTGGCTCCTGCTGATGCTGCCTGCTGGCGGCACCTACCTAAGCTCAGGAGCTGGGAGCCCAGTGGGGAGGCCAAAGCCCTCCACAGCAGGCACACACTGTTTCTTATTGTCATCATTGTCATCACTGTCATCATCACCATCGCCATCACTATTATCATGATGATGGTCATTATGATTTTCATCATAATCACCATTATTATTATCGCTGGCACTGTTATTATTGCAGAAGTGTCCTCCTGGGCCTGCTGCCAGTCAGCTCTAACTGTACCCGCGGTGGGGGCCGGGTCATTGGCCTTTAGCTTTCCCTGAGGCATTTCTGTACTTTGCATGCAGAATGTGCTGAGTCCAGCCAGTTAAACAGTGGGATGCCACAGAACCTTGCCCTGGTTCCCCCATGTCTCAGTCTTTTCTTTCTCCTCCAGGGGAGACTACCCTGCTGTGTCCCAGCCCTCTAAGGGGACAGCTATATCCGAGTGCTGCTGTGCTGCGAGGACCCACCTCTGAAATGAAAGCCATGCCTTGGAATTGGACTTGCCTACTCTCCCACCTGCTCATGGTGGGAATGGGCTCCACCACTCTGCTCCCCCGGCAGCCACCCTCACTGTCCCAGAAGCGGTCTTTTGTCACATTCCAAGGGGAGCCTGCTGAGGGCTTCAATCACCTGGTGGTGGACGAGAGGACAGGGCATATTTACTTAGGGGCCGTCAACCGAATCTACAAGCTCTCCAGTGACCTGAAGGTCTTGGTGACCCACCAGACAGGGCCAGATGATGACAACCCCAAGTGCTACCCGCCCCGCATTGTCCAGACCTGCAATGAGCCCCTAACCAGCACCAACAACGTCAACAAGATGCTCCTCATAGACTACAAGGAGAACAGGCTAATTGCGTGTGGGAGCCTCTACCAGGGCATCTGCAAGCTCCTGAGGCTGGAGGACCTCTTCAAGCTGGGGGAACCTTTTCACAAGAAGGAGCACTACCTGTCGGGGGTTAACGAGAGTGGCTCAGTTTTCGGGGTGATCGTCTCCTACAGCAACTTGGATGACAAACTCTTCATTGCTACAGCAGTGGATGGAAAGCCTGAGTATTTTCCTACAATCTCTAGCCGAAAATTGACCAAAAACTCTGAGGCGGATGGCATGTTCGCTTATGTCTTCCATGATGAGTTTGTGGCCTCGATGATTAAAATCCCCTCAGACACCTTCACCGTCATCCCTGACTTTGATATCTACTATGTTTATGGTTTCAGCAGTGGCAACTTTGTCTACTTTTTGACGCTGCAGCCTGAGATGGTGTCCCCCCCAGGCTCCACGACAAAGGAACAGGTGTACACATCTAAGCTTGTGAGACTTTGCAAGGAGGACACGGCCTTCAACTCTTACGTGGAGGTACCCATTGGTTGTGAGCGCAGTGGAGTGGAGTACCGCTTGCTGCAGGCTGCCTACTTGTCCAAAGCTGGTGCTGTGCTTGGCCAGACCCTGGGAGTCCATCCGGACGACGACCTCCTCTACACTGTCTTCTCAAAGGGCCAGAAGCGGAAAATGAAGTCTCTGGACGAGTCTGCCCTGTGTATCTTCATCTTAAAGCAGATCAATGACCGCATTAAGGAGCGGTTACAGTCTTGTTACCGAGGCGAGGGCACACTGGACCTGGCCTGGCTCAAGGTGAAGGACATTCCTTGCAGCAGCGCGGTGAGTTGGGGAGGCCCTGTGGCTGGGATGGTGGGTTGTGGACGATGGGTCCCCCGGTCTTGTAACCTCCGTGGAGTATGTATCATCCTTCCCTTTTTGTGGATGAGATGAGTACATCCCATCTTAGGTCTCTTTGGACTCAGACCACCAGAGCTAGTCATTTTGAGTGCATAGAAGTCAGAGCTGGAGCTGAAATGTCTGTTTTCCATTGGTGCACTGCTCTTCGTCCCACATTGGCTTGCTGATAATGAGAGAGAGTGCTGGGAATGGTGGGAATGTGTGAAGTAGATGTCCTATGCACCAGACATAGTAAAGCCTGGACTACTATTATGCCATAGCACAAGACATGCACTTACCTTTCTCACGGACCAAGCCTGCGAATCACTTTGCTGAGAGGTTAGAATAAAGCCATGGAGACGTGGGGAGAGAAGTCATTCCACATTTGGGATGGATATGGGATCCATCCCAATCCCAATGTGGAGAGTTTCAGGAGAGTTATATTTTCACAGCTCCTTTTTTAATCTTTAGGAAATGGCAGATTGAGAGCAGAAAAGAATAGGAGGAGGTGAGCTATGTTTATTAAGCATCTTTTGTGTACATGGTGCCATGGAAAAGAAGTATTGCAAAGTCAGGAAGCAGTCAGAGAGCTGCCCCAGGTGACAGGTGCTGCAGGAACCCAGAAGGGAGAGGGTGGAGGATTGGCAGGGGGCTTTCCCATGACCTAAGGGCCTGAGGGACAGACAGACACCTTACAGGATGACCTCAAGAGGAATGTGTGACACGGCCTCCTGCCTCTTCAGGCCCACTCACTTGTGACCCAGTGTGAAGAGCATTTGCCTTCCTGGACGTAACTTCTGTTCATCTTCCAAAGTGTACCGTTCTAGTGCCCACAGTCATTCTTCAAGTAACTTGGGAGGCTCAGCTGTTGGCATCTTCTATGCCCTTGGTACTCTCCATTCCATTTTTCTGTTAAAAAATATGAAGCTAGTTTGCAGTCTATCTTGTGATCTCTTAAATTTAAAGAGAAGAAAGGAAAAAAAAACTACCCATCAGATAGAAGTGTACATTGTCCTGGTGTGATTCTTGACTCCTACTCAAACTTCAGTGGTCTTCCATGGGGGATATGCATTTTGGTTAATTTGAAAAATGACCATTTATCTTCATAAAGCATCCTATCAAGCATACATCAGAGGACCCTGGCACCCTCTTCACCCATTACATGGGGAATGAGACCATTCCTCTGGCTATTGAGATTTGGGGTGGTGGTAGTAAAGAGGAAGAGAAAACGTTTACCAAAGTTTATCTCTGTACCTTGACATTTAGACTCAGGCTGTTTTCTGGGGGAAAAGTTCCTAGGTATCTGGGATGAAATGAAAAGATCTCATTCCTCCTTGGAGGTCTTAAAAGCCAGGAGATCCCTAATGGGAGAGGTGCCATAGGGAAGCAACAGATGGACAAATAAGAGCCAGGCAGGAACATTTAGGGAACTCTGCCATCTGTTGGGCTCTAACTGGCAATTTAACATTTGGGAATGCTTCCTGGAGCCCTTGGTTCGGGGTCATAGCTGATCTACTCAAGAGAGTCTACAAGACAGGGTTATGAACTTGGGGGCCCATGGATTGCTCTCAAATGAGGACAGTCAGTGATAGGACAATGAATGTATGTTACACAGTAGAACACAGGTCCGTGGGAAGATACATCAGAATGTTGGCTTGGAGAGGATCCAGACAGTCCTGCCTGATAGTAGGCAATTTATAATGAACAGAAATTTATTTCACGTAGTCCTGATGGCTGGGAAGTCCAAGATCAAGGTTTTTGCATCTAGTGAGGGCCTTCTTCCTTCAACATAACATGGTAGTGAGTATCACATGGTGAAGGGCAAAGAGACGGACAGAGAAAGGACAAGAGGGCCTTGAACTTGTCTTTGTATCATTCTCATGATAACAGAATTAATCCACGCAGGAGGGTGCAGTGCTCATGGCCTCACCACCTCTTAAATATCTTGCCTCTTAATACTGTCGTGACAGCAATTAAATTGCAACTTGAGTTTGAGAGGTGACAGACATTTAAACCATAGCACTCTGATTTGGGCCCCCTGAGACACAACAAGGTGAATGAATTACCTGAGGTCACTTATCTTGTGAGTGTGTGACAGAGTTAGTACTTGAGGAAAAGTCCCCTTTGCCTATGGGGCACACACACAGGTACATACATGCACATATAATACCTACATAATGCATTAAATGCCCCTTCAACTCTGCACACATGCAACCTATGTTAGAAAATGGTAAGTTTATGGTGTGGACTTTCTAAATAAGTAGTTCTTTTGAGATCAGAAGGGTTGGCGATCTCTGTACTTTTCTGTAGGAAACTTGCTCAAACTCTGTCTTTTAGGCTATGGTTTTGGGAGCAAAAACATCTGCAGGTGCAGGAATTTGTCTGACTACCATGGGCAGGTATTTGTCCTGCCCTTGCTCCCTGCCACAATACAAAAAGCCAAGTTCAACATGGAAGTCTGCAGTACTGCAGTTCCTAACGCCGCACGGTAGCCTTGGAGAGAACAGAGGGAACACGGCTTTGCAAGACAGACTAACGCCAGGATGGGGAGTAATGGAGCCAGATAACAAGCTTTTGATTTTTCTTCTAGCTTTAATTAACTCTTTCAAGTTAGAGGTAAGTTCAGGGCTGAGACTAGAAAGGAGGAGGCCAGAAACTCTGCACAGGGCTGGAGCTGTCTCCCTAGCCAGGCTAAAAACGGCCAGGCTGGCTTTTCATGCACAGTATCAGTTTCCTTTGATTTGCCTGATACCTGAGCTACTTTTCTTCAGCCCTCTTGTTACAATTCATTTGGACTTGGCTCAGACCACGCGTGTTTCACACAACACTGACACCAGCCATGCTGGGCTCCTGAGCTGCCCATGGAGTCTGCAGCGTTGGCGAGCCCAGCTTTCCCTAGACCCATTCACGAGGCTCTTGGGCTGGTTTCTTTTTTTAAAATTGTTTCCTTTTCTCCTAGAGGCAGAGGATGGACAAGATGAGTTCTGGAGTTTTCTTCTGCCTGTAAATCTAGGACTCCCTTGAGGCCTGTGTAGTAGGAATTGAATCCCAGATGGTTGCTGTCCTGTGGCATTTCTGCTGTAGGAAAGTGGTGGAGGGTAAAGCCCATGAAGTTGACTTTCAGGGTTATGTTTGGTAGAGTGAGGGTCCCCTGAGGGTCTTATTATAGTTACAACTTGGAAAGTTTAAAAAGGGGGTGTGACCAGTGATGAATTTTTATTGTGCTCCTTGTTGTCCTAATTCTCTAAAGTGGAATGCTCATCCCAGGGTACTTGTCAGGCTTTTGTGACCCCGTCCATTCTCCTGGGATCTCAGACCTCCAGAACTCAGAGCCAGGAGCAGCATGAGCCACAGGCAGCCTGCCTAGCCTTACCAAGTCCTGGCCCCTGTAGGGATGGCTGTGCTAGGTGGGGAGGAGAAGTCCTGTGGGACTCCACTTACTGTGTCTCTTGGTGGGGAATCACACTGGGCCGTGAGGCCAGAGCCCACTGACCACAACCAGCAGAGAGGGCATTTGTGTTCCTCCTCTAGGGGAATCAGGAAAGGATGGCTGTGCTCACATCAGAGATGAGGCTGGCTGGCCAGGAGTGGCCTTCTCATGGGAATGTGTTGCTGCCGACGTAAATGCACACTGCAAATACAAATGTCTGAAGCGAAGTTTGGTTGGCTGGGGAGCATCCCGGGTACTTTCTGGTGTTTGTGGGGATGGGAGTAGCTCCATTTTTGCCTTCTGGGCTCTTCTGTTCCTATGTCCTGTTTTTTTCCAGCCTGCATTGGCGGGGCAGAATCCAGGAACAAATGTGCTAGTGTTTGGAAATTTCTCTGAGGATCTCATGAGGGCTTGGCACAAGGAGAGCCCTCCAGAGTTCTTCCAGGGGTGCTGATTTGTCCTGGGACTCAGACAGGCCAACCTGAGAGGCTATCCCGAGGCCGGTGTGCTAGTGAGATCCAGGTGGGTAGATGACAGTGATTTAGCATCTCTGTTTCTGTAGCTCAGATCAGGGCATCTCTATCTCTTGGCTCCTTTTGAGGGCTACTGTGCAGATTCCAGACACCCTCTGTCTGCACAGCATCACTAGACAACCGAGGAGCCCACACACTGGTTTCTGTCATGTGTTGAGACCCTGCACAGGCCAAGGCGGCAGCTCCCAGCCCTCCTTGGGGCCCCTAACATTTCTGACCTGGAGGGGGACAGCCTGCTGGAGGGTGTGCTGTTGTCAGCCAAGGCCTTCGTCCTCCATGGCCCGAGTGCCCAGTGTCCAGGGGCCCCTTAGGTGTGGCTGTCTGTACTCCTCTCCCTTCCTTCAGCCTTCTGGGGACACCTCACTGAATCCCGGCTTCCTGCCTCCACGTGAGCTAATGGACGGTGAAGCATGACGGAAGAGTGCTTGGCAAAGGGCTCCTGTTGGTGCATGTGAAGATTGAAGCATAACACCCACCTGCCCATAGCATGGAGGATACATCAGGTCATTATGACCCGTGTGATGGCAGCAGAGGCTGCAGCTCTGAGTGTTGCCATCAGTCCTTTCACTCAAATCTTCCTAAGTTTTCAACCAATTGAGAAGTGGGAGCAAGAGCCAGGTGTTATCAGCTCTAAGGTGGATCAGCTGGATAGAGGTTGTGGCACTGAAATGGGTCCAAGTCAGTGTCCTCAATGTCCCCTCAAACTTTGACTTTAGAGTGACCTTGCACTAAAAATTTTTGTTCCATGGAGCTGAACTATTTTCTAGAATCACCACCTCACATCTGTCAGGCCGCAGTAATGGGAGCAGAGACGTGGCCACCAGGCTGTCTGATGATAACATGTAGGCATTCGTAGGCCTCCGACTTGCTGGCTTTTTGAGGCTCTTTACCACCTTTTCTTTTCTGCATGACAGCAAAAAGAGCAGGCAGCCTCTCCAGCTGAGGAGTGAAGGGCAGGAAAGTCAAGCCCTTCCCTCAGCACTGGTGTACCCAGGAGGCTGGAACCTACTGTGCATCGATTCCCAGCCTGGCGCCTCTCCCGTGTTTCTCAGTGGCATACGAGAGGCGGTTATCTGCATGGGCAGTTGTGGGTGGGGGACTGTCTGGGCCCTGAAGGGCACTTGTGATCCTGGACCCCGAATACTAGGTGCCAGTGGGACTGCCCTGTCACTGTAGCTAGAGAAGCCTCCATGTTTCTGGAAGCCTCTGGGGGAGCCATGGCTGGACTGAGCTCCCATCTGACTTCCAGGTATATCTGCCAGCCTCTCTGGTCCTGTGAAGGTCACAGAGGTACAAAGGGCTGAGCTCTGTTTTCACCTGAAGTGTCACCCCTTCCCCCGCAGCGTGAGTCCCTGGGTATGAGGAAGAGCCCCATCCCATGCACTCTGCGATTTACTGGTTGCCAGGCGCATAGTCCTGGAGAGCAGATAGGGTCACCCTGTGGACTCCGGCTGGCCTCGTGTCCCAGCCTAGACGATCGCGCAGGCTCGCCTGGCGCCTGAGATCCTGGAACTGCCTGAAAGGGAGCATCCGGAATGGCCCAGCAGCTGTCCCAGGTCCCAGAGCTGTTTCTGCTGTCTGCTTGGGGTGTTTTCTTTTCCCTGCCAGCAGGAAGCATGGCGCTGACTAAATGGGCTTGTTTCCTGTTGTTTATGGTGCTACTAGGCAGGGTTTTCTCTTTCTACTGGGGGTTCCGTCCTCCCTCATCCCCTTCCCTGTCCCGTCCCTCCTTTCTCTTCTTCACTGGTCTTTACACAGGCTGTAGCCCACTAAGCACACATGCCCCACACCATACTCACACAGTGGCACATACATCACAGTCTCCTCTCCACTAGCCGCCACCTCACCCCTCAGGGTCCTTGACCACCCCTACTGCAGGGTCTGTATTTAGTGTATGGATGCCCGTCACCTGACATCCCCAGTCTTGATAGGATGAAGTCTTCCCACTCTCCCCTTGCCGTGGCTCTGTCCCAGCTATCCAGGGGCAAAGCCTACTCACTTCATGATTTTTTTTTTAGTCAGCAGGGATTGCAATGAATGTCCCATCCCAGCCAAGCATGTTTGGTGATTTGGGGTCAGGTGACTGAGCTGGTGTGCTGAGTCTGGCAGGGGAGGGCTCTGAGTTGGCCTCCCAGCTGGGACGTGTTCTCCCAGGATGCCCAACCTGGAGGCCAGCTGGTCAGCAGGGAGAGTGCGACACACAGGAATCTCAGTATTTTGAGTTTTAACACAGGCAGCTCGCCGCCGAGAGACTTCAGCACAGAGCTTCCTGAGCAGGGAATTAAGATGCGGGGCCTTGATATACCAAGACATCACTTTATGCACCCGGCAAAGTGGAGTGCACACCTGTGTACATGCCCACGTATACACACTCCCCACTCTGTTCTTAATGACTGACTCACTTTCTCAGGCGTCTGTCTCTCCCCTCAGTGATATCTGTCTGCTGCTGTCTGCTTCTCCCTCTTACAGTCTCTCTTTCACTCACACTCACTCCCTGAGCATTGTCATCTTCTAGCCGCTCTCTGTCTCCCTCTTTCTGAGACTCATTCTCCCTCACACCCACACACTATGCTCAGCAGCAGATACAGTGAGATTCCTCCCTCACGTGTACACACATGCCTCGTACTGTATGCTGTGGCCCAGCCCAGATGGGAAACTGAGCCTTTTGTTCATCAGCACGTGGGCCAGTCCTGCTTACCAGCCCAGATACGACTTTCTGAGCCTTCCCTTCAGTTCCTATCACCTGCACAGAGCAGGATCTTGGCCAGAATACTGGCTTGAGAGTCTGCCTCTTTGGTTCTAGACGGTACCAGCCCAGCCTGGGAGATGAAATGGGCCTGGCAACCAGTTCCCCTTTTGCTCTGATGCACACATTTCATCTTCAAGGAGGTGCTGGTAAAATAATATGCCTTTATAAAATGCAAAGAGAAATATACAAATATTAGTAAATAACAAAGAGTACCTGGTAGTGGTAGGGCACAAACATTGATAGCACATCTTGTACATCCACCTTTGCTTAGAATACACGTGACAGGAAGAAAAGAGACATAATAGTGTTGCTGTGATTTCACTGGTAGATTTTTTTCTCCATCTATATCTGCTTTTGAGAGCTTTAGGTTGTACCTTATGTTATGTTGTGTTACATCAAGATGTTATGGTCAGCACCCCAGGCCCTGGGATGTGCTTCCGCTGCCTGCCGTCTCTATGCAGCACAGGTTGGGAATGCTAAATGAATGCTTTTGAAAGAGGAGCTGTATTTTGAGCCACGCCTTTCCTGCTATTATCCTCAGGTGTCCTTTAGCTTCTGCAAGACTGGAGGGAATGACCACACACCAGCACGATGAGCTTGTTTCTTTTCCTTAGTAAAGTTAGTGGAAAGAAGAAAACAAGTGACCACTGGGGGAATCTCTTCACCATCAGGCTCTCAATTTGCATCTTTCTTCCTGCCGGGCTTCCCCATGTGCTGTCCATGTACATGAACTAGGATCAGTGGAGAGAAGAAGATCTGCATCCTCCTTGCTGTCATTACTGTGTCTCTGTCTGTGTTCCAAAATATAATGGGATTGGTTCAGCGGATTTATCCTGTGTGCACCAACATTACCCAGACTCACACATGGGCCTGAGGAGCAACAGAGGAAGATGGGTGGCAGCAAGAGTGGGGCTAATAAAATTTATTCCCACTAACAAGGGAATGACCTACCCCATAATTCAGGCTGGTGAGCAGCGCCACTGCTTCTCTGTGCCCGCCAGAAAACACACAAACTTAATCATCGTGGTGCTTCTCACTTTGATTACAGTTCTAGTGGCGGCTGAGGTTGTCTGCCGTAGACTCTGGGAGGGAGAGGGACCTGGGATTGATGGACTGCCGGTGTGGGATTTATCTGCCTGACAGGCAGCCGCTGGAGTAACTGCTACTAAGGTACAGGAGGGGAGAGGTAGCACCTGGTGGGTTTGGGTTAGTACTGCTCACTGGCTGGGAAGCTTTCCTGGGCTTTGTGGGGTTTGCAGTTTGGGCTACTGGACTAGCCCCCAGAGTGGTTGCAGTTTTGCAGAGTCCTGGTCCTCTTGCCAGGCTGCCCGTGAATCTGGCCTGTCCAGAGCATCCCCCAGGTCATCGTGCCATGGCTGTGGCTGCTGGTCAGGAGGACCACAGCGCTCTCAGCAGCTGAGCTAATGAGGAGAAGATCATGGGTCCAGCCCCTGCGCTCCTGGTTGAGCTTCTCTTTGACCGCTTTGCTAGGCAACCCCTGCAAGAGGTACATTGCTAAAGCTCACGGTGGGTTACAGCCCAGCTTGCAGAAAGTGTGTCGGGATTGATGCCCCTCTCCTGGGAACGCAGCTCAAATTAGTGGCCTTTGTTCCCTGTTAAAAGGCTGGCTTGTTATCATGATGCGGCAAAGTCCCCTTAGATATCTAGTAACATTGGGCCACAGTTGGTCCCAAAACAAAATAGAGATTTCAAAATGAGTAGAAAAAGAAGCAGTGCCTTTATCCAGGGGTTTTCTTTTTCTAGGTCCATTAATTAATCCAACAAATACCTGCATCAGAGCTTCCCCTGACTCCCACAGTGCTCCTGAAACACTGACCTTCTACCCTGGGTTTTGGTTCTCTTCCCTCCTTTTTGCAAAGCTTGGGGCTCTTGGTTTTTGAGAACCTTGTCTGCAATTTGTCGGGTTGTTTTTCCAACCCTGAGACACTGTTCACTAAGTCCCTTCAACAACATATTTGTCTAACTAGGTTCTTGTGGCTGTGGCTGTTGGCCCTCCCTCCCTTTCTCTATACACATTCATTTTCCTTACAAGCTCATTGAAAAAGGCACAATAAAGAATCACTTGGAGATGATACATTCGTAACTAAGTGGATAAGGCCACATTCCTGCATTTGGCTTTCAGCATCTGCGCTCACAGTCCGAGTGCTAGGGAAACCTTCACCTGTAACAGCACTTCCCTGGCTTGTTTTTCAGACTTCAACTTTATAGGGTTGGTGGGAGCATCAAGCAGACCTTCGGGAGAGGGTTAAGAATCGCGAAAGAGAAAGATTGTGCAAAACAGTAAAGCTCAGAGGGCTAGAGAGTCAGGTTTTAAAATTTTATTCTTTGTTACAGAAATGATCTCTCAAGCACATGGGAATATTTTGTACGGTAACAGCCTTCCTGATGAGGAAGCCTGCTGGAGCCTCCCATAGATGTTTCTATCCCTGGGGGCCTGCTCTGCACACCTCCACCCCTGTGGAGGTAGAGAGGACCACACACAGAGTTGTCTCGTGGTCTCAAGGGTGCATTTTGTCCTTTGGGCCCCGGTGAGCTTATGAACACCTTGGGGTTGGCGGCCATATTTGAGATATGGGTCCCAGTAAGTGGGCGATTATTATCTCCATATACGGCAGAGCTTTACAACTGGTGCCTGTATTTAGACGTGAGCTATTGCAGCTTAGCTGATCAATATCTCCTTTAAAAAGAAATCCCACATGTGTAATTCACTGATTCCCTGATTCCAGTGGAGGCCTACTGTGGTCAGCACTTGGGATGTGTGTGTGTTGGGGGGATGTAATGTAATTAATGGAAAGAAATTTAAGGCTGCTGAGCATGAAGAATCCAAAGACCCTTTTCCTGTCCATATTAGCAGATAACTCATGGGTTTCCCTCCTCCTCCATCTCTTTCTCCCTCCTTTCTCCTCCTCCATCTTTTATTTCTCTTCCTCCTCCTCTTCCTCTTCTTCCTCCTACTCCTTTTTCTTCTTTTTCTTTTTGCGGTACTGAGGCTTGAACCCAAGGCCTTCACGCTGAGCTATATCCTCAACCCTTAAATATTTCTTTTGAGACAGAGTCTCATTAAATTGCTAAGTTGCCCAGGTTGGGCTTGAATTTGGGATCTTCCTGCTTCAGCTTTCCAGAGTCCTGGGATTACAGGCATGCATTACTGTGCCACATTTGTAATCGTTCTTGTGGCTGAGGCATAATAGCCAATATCCACAGCTTAAAGGAAAAGAGGTACAATTTGGCTCACAGTTTTAAGGAATTCAGTCCATGGTCAGCCAACTCCAAGGAAGGAACATAATAGTGGAAGGGAATGGTAAAGCAAAGCTACTCAGTTCATGGTGGCCAGAATGGAGAGCAGTGAATAGTGCCAGACAGTACCAGGTAAGGGACCATATATAGACCCAAGGTCACACCTCCATGACCCACCCAGACACACCCAGGAGCATGCTTTACTAATCCATTAGGCCTTTCTTAATCCAATGAAGTTGATATATCATGATTAGTGGTCACACATGCCTGGGTTCTTTTTTCTTCTTCTTCTTCTTCTTCTTCTTCTTCTTCTTCTTTTTTTAGACTTGTATTTTCTTTCATAACTTCACCTCTCATTTTCTTTGGGACAGGTGAGCCCAAGAAAGGAAGAATACCAGCTTTTGATGATTGGCCCAGGGCCTCTTTGGGAGGGGAAGGTCAGGGTCCTCTTTGGGAGGGAAGGTGGCGGCTGTGTCCAGGTTTTGGAGCTGGCAAAGGACAGAGCTCCTGTCCCATGCCTTATTTCGCTTTCTCCAAGCCTGGAAGATGTACACTTTGAGTGTGTCCTCTAGCATCCCCAGAAGAGGCTTCTGCTTAAAACAATTTTTTTTTTCCTTCTGGACTTGAAATTTGGGGTTCTATTTTCCTTGTAACTTGATAGGGGGAAGCACCTCACTTTTCAGGCCTTGATTTCCTCTCCTGTGATCTTGAGCTATTTTCTTCTCTGGAATAGCATACTATGTGAAAGATGGTTTGTGGGCTGTACCCTAACACAGAGAACTGGAGCTGAGCCCAAATCTACCCCTACCTGCGCCCCCAGGAAGTTGATGGACTCGCCCTTCATGCTCCCCTAGTGTGGTGGACTTATTATTGTGGTCACCTTGAGCCAGAATGCTGAGCTGGACGGAGTGGGTGCAGTTCTGGGCACAGAGGATCCACCTGAGGATTGTTGCCAATGCAACATAAAGGAGAATGAGAGCAGAAGATAGTTGCGGGGTTTCCCAGGAGAAGCTCTGCTGTGGCTGGTTCTCCTAAAGGGGACTTGGTTGTTCCCATCAAAGGAACTTGGGGCCTTGCTATCGTCGAGGTTGGATGGCTGCTGTTGCTTGGGGGGAGCTCCGGTCTTCATCTCTGCTGCAAGCATTCTATCCTGGTTCCAGTAAAGATTTCTTCAGCCATCATCTGCAGACACAGATGTAGACAGGACATTGCTGTGGGCTCCCAGCTCTTGATTGGATCTTTTGGGTCTCGAGTGCATAGACAGACATCGGACACTTCCTGCATTTGGCATAAGGGTGACTGTTGTAACTTATAGATGTCCTATATTAAATCTGCTCTCTTGCAAATCACTGGCTCTAGAAAGGTAACTAATACACCCAGGTACCAAACTGAGGCAGGGTGTGGATGACCTGTTTTGTCAGAGCCTGGGTCTGTCTCTCCCATGAGGAAAGGGGCAATTCTTGGATCAAAAACAGACTTTTATACCTTTATCTTTGGAACCTGTCCCAGTGCTTCGTCCTGTGAAGTAAATTAGTAAGTGAAGAACTGTAAAAAGCGTTGTCTGTGTTTAGTGCCTCATTCTCCTGGTGAAAGCAAAGTGTTCCAGTGGGCTAAGGGACCCAAAATTTGATAGAAAAAGTCCCCACCGCAGGCCTGGAAGATCCCGCAGTGGGTGAGTGCAGGCTGATCTCTGATGCCATTTTCCCAGTTAAATGAGCAGTAGGGCCAATGCCCCACTTTCACAGGAAGGTGGGGGCTGCTCAGGTCTCCATGCATGAGGCTGGACAACACTACACCATTCAGAAAGGATAAAGGGCTGGCTTTCTCTCAGGGGTTAGGAGGATTTTCTTTGCCTCCAGGAGTTGCTTGCAGAGCAAGGGGAGGACCAGATCTGACTTAGTGTTTTCCATCCCCGGGCCCAGAGCAGCCAGGCAGGAGCATGCATGGTTACAGCAGTTGCCTGCATCCATCCATCCATCCCACTGAGGCACCTAGTCTGCTTTTTGGGACCAGTTTAGGATATTTGTAAACATCAGATGCCTAGGGTAAGAGGGCCGGCCTGTGGCTATGGAAGAGACCATGTCCCAGAGCTCAGCTAATTGGCCCGCAGGGGGATGGACCTGCTGACCTGTGCCTCGTTAGCACTGCCTTTGCACCACTGAGCTCTGGCTCAGTTCTGACCTTCCCATAATAAGGGCTCAGTGGGGTCTCCACAAAGGTGGGGCAAGTGGTTTCCGTAGTGTAGTGGTTATCACATTCGCCTGACACAAAGGTGGGGCAGCCAAGGGACGCAGCTAAAATAGCTCCACGTGGTCAGGGAGGTGTGTGAGCAATAGAGCAGAGGCTGTGCCAGCTGGCCGTAGGGTGATTTCAGCCTCACCAACCTCACCTTGTCCTCTGTGGTCTTCAAGAACGATGGGCATGGGGACCAGAGTGATGGCTATTTGCTTAAGAGGTTGACATTAGGGCCTGGGGTTGGGGTGGGGGACACTGAGAGGTCCCAGGGGAGCTACCCAACTCTCAGGTCTGCCCCCTCCTCTAGCTCTTCTCAGGGAGTCTCCATGGCCACTACTAGACCCTTCTGGCTTCTTTGGGTGGCTGCTTTTCCCCCAAGCCTGGGGACACTGCCGGAGGAAGGACACAGGCTGTATTTAAAATCCCCTTTCCGTGGAGATGATAGAGCTTTTCAGAGTGCCAGTCTCTCTGCAGAGTGGGAGCAATTTCCCTGTAATTGGTAAAGTAACCGTAACTGCTCTGTCATTTGTATGTAGCGACACGTAATTGCACGGTAACCTTTGCTGCGGTGCGCAAGGGAAGCGCCGAAAGCTATTAGATTGTAATTCGGAGTGTCAGTTCTGGCTCCCCGCACCACCTCACTGGGCTGCTGCGGCTCAGCCAGCCATGGGGAGGCTCTGCAGGGCCCCTCGGCAGGCGGATCCTGCCGAGCGGTCTGCTCCATAGTCTCTCGGCCTCTCAGTGACGAAAGGCCAGCCGTGGGGTGGAGGTCAGCCTTCCCGAACCTCAGTCCATCACCTGGAGGGGTGTGAAGGTTCAGGTGCCCTGGTTGGCCCTGGGCTTCCTGGTGGAGTGAGGGCATGTGGGGCGGGGCTCCAGATTTGGATTTGCTCTCTTAACAAGCAGTTTTCTATCTTGTAGGTCCAAAAGACCATTCCTCTGTTCCTTCATCTACCCCATCCTGACTGATCTTTAGGAAGCATCCTGTTTGCTATTTCACCTTGACAACATTAGCCCCTGAACCTTGATAATACCTTTGAGGTGAATGCCATAGATTTCCTTAGATGCCAAGACTCACAATGTTTATCTGATTTTTCTAATAGTGACAGACAATAATAAAGGCTAACAATCTCAGAACATTTACTAAGTGGTGGACATTGTTCTGTATGCGTTAAATTTTTTAATCTTCACCACAGCACTAGGGAGTTATGTACCACTTTTACAATCCTTATTCTACAGGTGATAAACGAAAGAATAGAGAGGTTAAGTGTCTTTCTAAAGGTCACACAAGATAAATAGCAGAGATAGGATTCAAACCTAGTTCTACGGTTAGCCACTGTGAAACCCAGGTTTTATCTAGCCATCCATCCATTCCATCTCATCCACCTATCCATCCATCCATCTATCCAACACCTATTTCTTAACCTGCTATGAACCAGGCACTAGGTTAAAAGTACAAAGATACATAAAACATAATCTCTGTCCTTGAACTGATGGTCCCTGGAGTACAGTGGATCATTCATCTTAATTTATCTCCTACCATGCATTCCATGAGGACTTTAGGGAAGTGGAAAGAAGATACAATGTCCTCCTGATAGGAGAAGAAGAATGTCTTCTTCTTGTCTTGGGTGCCACTTTATGAGCCCCAGCAGATGTGTCAGTGCACTTGCCCCAAGTGGTCACCTGATTTGTTTCCATGTTATGGACCCATAGGTGATTTTCTTGGAGTTGTTTTCTAATTAAGAAGCATTATGATGGTGGCCATGACTCACCCATGGGCATTTGCGGAGTGACTGGAGGGCCTGCGCAGCTGAGC
This sequence comes from Hystrix cristata, assembly GCA_004026905.1. Lineage (NCBI taxonomy): Eukaryota > Metazoa > Chordata > Mammalia > Rodentia > Hystricidae > Hystrix > Hystrix cristata. Next base: position 42,002 of record PVJO010015629.1, read on the forward strand.
TCCTGATTACAGCCGAGTCTAGTCCTGGCTTCTCTGGCTGTGGCTCTCATCTTGCTTTAATGGGGCCTGGGAGAAGGCTCTGCCTTGGCCAGAGCAGCCACTCACCCCCATCCCCGGGGTGCTCAGGAATCCACACCATTTCTCGCCTATTGAGGCTTTTACCAATAAGCCTGGCCGCCCCGGCATCTGCTTTCTCTCCCTCTGCCTGTTGGATCTGTGAGCCTTGGGTACTTGCTGCTCTTCTTCCCATGCTGTCATTACCTGAGGCTGCAGCTCAGGTGGCGAGCTAGGGCCGCTCCCTGAAGCATGCAGTGTCTTCCATTGCTGAAATGCTTCCTGTTCACGGGGGCTTCTTTGCCTGTCTGCTCACCAGGTCCTCTGTATGACCCTGGCTTGTTCTTTGATGGAGCAAGTTAGGGAATATCTGAACTGTCATGCAAATCTGTCCTCAGCATCCGTGCAGTCCTGGGCTATACTCAGCCACAGGCCTTGATCACACCCTCATCTCCGGTGGCCTCATTGGGAAGGAGGAATGGAGCCAAAGGAAGCTCGGGAAGAAAGATGTCATTGTCTTTGGTGACACTTTATGAGCCCCAGCTGCATCTTTTCCCTCATTGAAGCCCAGTGATAAGCTGGAGTAGGCAAGGAGCCGGGTGCCTGTCCGTGGTGCAGTGAGGAGACCAAGCCCCTGCCTCCAGATGGGGCCTGGCGGGGCGCTGCATGAGCTGAAGACGGGCCGGCTACCCGGTGCCTGAGCTGTCCCCACTTCCTTCTGGTGAAAGCGTCCCTCATCCAAACCCTGGCTGCATGAGCTGCCACGTGGAAGGGGCTCACAGGCCACTGACTTTCCGCCTCAGAGAGAGCGTGATTTAACAACGCCATTGCCCAAATGCATACTCTCTTTTTGCAGGTGGCTGTTGGTTTGCTTGTGTTTTGACCCGGCCAAGGGGAAAAGTGTGTTTGGAAATTAAAAATGCGATTTTGGGGACTGAGAGGGCTGACCACACTCAGTTTAATGGGCGAGAGGCAGTGTGGGACTATGCAACATGGGGCGTGACTCCCTGCCTCAGTTTCCCCCTTTGAAGAATACACGATTATTCTGCCTCATCTATTTGGAAAATGGATCATAATGGATAAAGTACAAAGTTTTCTGATGGTGGAGGTCCTGCAGCACCGTTTAGGCCCCAGAAATTTATGGGTGCAGGTTTTTTGTGAGCCAAAGGCAGTCAACATTCAAGGGCCAGGAGGATTCTCAGCACCTTGACTGCCCTGGTGACACCTGTTAGGATGCTGCCATTATATCCCGCAAGGGTTGGGCATCACCTTCCCTAATCTGGATCTTCTCTTCCTGCCTTTTATCCATCGCAATCCCTTCTACCACCTGTCTCCTTCCCCGTACCCTCAGTATGGGATGGATGATAAACATCAGACTAGACCTCCAAATCTCCCTCTACACTTGACTCCTGTTGTTCTTAGTGGGAGAGGTGTGTATTGCATTTGGTCTGGGCTGTTGGACCAGACGATGTAGAAGCCAGAGGCTGTCAAAGGCATGGAGCAGACATCTGCTGTGCACGTGGCCTGCCTGCCCAGGCCTGCCCACCCTGACCCCCGTGCACCAGGACTGCCCTACCATGAGAAGAAGAAAGGGAGGGGCCAGAGAAAGCTTCTGATGCTCAGCACATTCCCTTCCCTGAGTTGGATGATGTCTCCCTCCCCCCTCTCTCTGGAAGGGAGCACAGGAGCCTCAGGCCCTAGAGAGCTGATTTGGCCACTTTCACATGGCTGCGCTGGCAAGAGCCTGCCTGCTGTTCTCCAGATGCCTGTTGCTTGGCCGGATTCAGGCCTTTAAAAAAGTGACACCTTGTATTTTATTTTACTCCTTTCTCTGAAAGGTCCAAAGACGTTTACGGGCCTGAGCTCAATAGGCTTTATGGTAGCCCATCAAAAAGCAGGGATTGTTTCCTTCATCTTTATAGAGTGGAAAATAAAAGCACAGGAAGACAGAGTAACTCTTCTAAGGCCACACAGTACTTCCAAGAGAGGGTGGAAAGCCCAGTAACGTCCTGATGCCTCAGAGAGGCCTAACCGGAGGCCTCTCTCCTTGGTAAGGAGCACTAGAGGCTCCTCTGCAGTCACCATGGGTCCGCATGCTCCCTGGTTGGACAGAACCTGGCAGGGACCCCTCTTTTCCAGGGGTTTGTTCCCCAATGTCTGTTACATTGGGAGCTGGAGACCTGTTGTGGGAAAGGGGGAGACTGAGTGGAGACTTTGGAAAGAACGGGCCCGGAAGCTTTCCCCGCTGGCTCCTGACCCCTGAGGTTGTATTTCCTGGAGTCAGAAGAATTGGGTGGGTGCATCCCACAGGATATCTCCAGAGTAGTCTCTTTAGGGAATGCTGACAGGTATTCTGCTCAATAATGATTTGGAGCTGAAATATTTGGGACAGGCTGAGAAAAATGTAAACCTAGTTCTTTTTTTTTTTTTTTAACCAAGAACATGT